>OX422204.1:875038-946367 GCA_949130485.1 Agelas oroides | reverse complement strand
CAAATGCTTACATATTGAATGCTCAATGCTAGAGGGATTGAAGGGAGTGGAGAAAGAGGAGGGGGAAAGAGAGGGAGAAGGGGAGGGAGAAGGGAAGGGAGAAGGGGAGGGGTGGAAGGAGAGAGGGGGAATTGGGAAAGGAGAGTAGGATCGAAGTGCACTGTTGTACCTGGGTGTGGGGTTGGTGTTGGGGTGTGCGTGTGTAGAGGCCCTCTGCACAGGGGGACGGCGGTGCAGTGACCTAGACAAAGGTATCGCAGTAGGGTAAATGCTGACACAGTACCCACTAGCTATAAAACCATTTGTTCATGGCATGTGTGGGAGGGTGGGAGGGACATGTGCATGACGGAGTGAGCCTGGGGTATGGCCACAATGCCAGGAACTCTGAACAAACAAACTGTTGTGTTAGTGAACAAATGTGGTATATACTGCACAATACCGAGCCGCATTCCTCACAATAACAAGCGTATTCACATGTGGTGCCCTGGGTAACCGAGCGCATTCATACACATTAGTGTAGATTCACAGCCCACCTGTCTCCATCCGCCATATCGCAGACTACCATCATAAACAAGCACTCCCCACACACAGCTGGAGCAGACTTGAGGCTCAATAACAATCAAAATTCATGCTTAGAGGATTTGAATGTGCCCTCTACACACCATGCAGTGGGTGTCAGTCACTGGTGTCTTGTCTGCATGGACAGTCTGAACCCCTAGTTGTTAGTGGCCATGTTCCCAGTATAGTGGGCCCAGAAACTAGGCTGAACCCCTAGTTGTTAGTGGCCATGTTCCCAGTATAGTGGGCCCAGAAACTAGGCTGAACCCCTAGTTGTTAGTGGCCATGTTCCCAGTATAGTGGGCCCAGAAACTAGGCTGAACCCCTAGTTGTTAGTGGCCATGTTCCCAGTATAGTGGGCCCAGAAACTAGGCTGAACCCCTAGTTGTTAGTGGCCATGTTCCCAGTATAGTGGGCCCAGAAACTAGGCTGAACCCCTAGTTGTTAGTGGCCATGTTCCCAGTATAGTGGGCCCAGAAACTAGGCTGAGTGACTGGCATTGTGTTGAGCAGAATGTTAATTGTTTTGTGCTTATTAAATTCTTTTGCTGGCATGCTACACTCAATTTGAGTGACAATACAGTCACTACAAACCCTCAGACATAATGGTTATTTAAGTCTCGGGCAACCAAACCCAGTCCAGCCTGGTTATAGTCTGAAAGCACAGCATTTTTGGGATATGAGAAAAAAGTGGACTTCTGCGGGACTTGAACCTGCGACCTTCAGCTTAGTACGCTGATGCTCTACCTTCTGAGCCAAGAAGCCCATCTGGCAAGCACGGCCACAAGTTCGACCCTAAGAACCCTTCCCTCTACCCAAATGTTGCTCTTTAATTCCTTTACCGTCTGAAGCTGAAGAAACGTTTGAGGCGTGATTTGATTTGATCTCTGTCCATTCCTGAGCAGTAGAACTGCTGCATCTGCATACATAGAGCTGTCAGGTTGTGAGAAAGTTGGGAGGAGGAACACGTGAACTGGGTATGGTGGGAGGCTGGTGGCTGGAGGAAGGGGTGAAGGGGGAGGGGGAGGGGGAGAGAGGAGGGGGAGAGAGGAGGGGGAGAGAGGTGGGGAGAGAGGAGGAGAGAAGATATTGGAAGATATTGAGAGGGAAGGGAAGGAGAAGGGAAAAGAGAAGTAATAGGAAAGGTGGGGGGACAGTGTCTCGTAAAGACAATTTTACCAGGAGGACAATCATGCATACCAGTGTGGTTTCACTGTGTACGGTGATGGTCTTGCCTCTGGCAGTCACCTTGGTAACATAGGCCCTGAGAAAGACACAAACTGTTACAAGTGTTTTGGGGAATGGCATTCTTGCATTGCTGACATGTAAGAAACTGTTTGAATGAGCAAACAGCTACACACTCAGTGCTTGGATACGAAAAGGGCACTCAGCAGGTTAGAACCACAACACGCGTGTGTCTATTGTGTTACACGCCTGTTTCATTCAGGAGTGCACAGTTGTTCGTAATCAGAAATTTGGCACAAGAAAGACCAACATGCTGTAAACATGACGCGCTGTGTCATACCATTCAAATGTCACTGTTTCGGTAGATTCCTGCAACACACGAATGCCAGAAGGCCCGACCGCAAGTGAGACAGACTGCTGGGCTTCGTCCTAGGGAGTGGGAGGAGAGGGGAGGGAGAGGGGAAGGGAGGGGCAATTGAGATAATTACTACAATAACATCCTCTAGAAATGGACACCAGGAGTCTGGATTTCATGCAGGAGCTGCTGAGAAGCCACTGAAATACAAACCAGCCGTGTGCTAATCAGTCTGGGATCTGCGCTAAGAGTGTTGTGGCTCCAATCTTCTTTGTATCAGATGTTCACTGCGAGGCTTCACCCACTTGCTAGCCACTTTAGCTTAACTATACTCAAGTATACTGACTCATTGGCTGCACAATACACAGTGTATTCAGGGGAGGAAAGTTTGTGCTATCAAATGTCGTGTGCAATAGATCAGATGGCATCCGAATACACCACAGAACATTTGAGTCCACCTCAAAGATGAATTGTGGCTATTGAGGGTCGCTGGATCAAATATCATTACCCAAAGGAGTTGGAGGGATATCCTACCGGTCCAACCCACACAACAGTTTGCATGTCACTCTCCCCCACCTGACTGGGGCCACACCATGTAAACTATACACACACAATCGGAGCACAGCTCATGTACACTGGAGCTACAGAGTTTGTGTAGCTGGTGACCCCCTCAGCGGGGCTGTTGTCCCTAACCTGTACAGTGTATATGTGGGTGCCATAGCTGCCCTCCTCCTGGGCGACATCCAGGAATTCTCCCTCACACTCTCCGGACGTCTTGCCTCTGAGGGGGAGACAAACCAGTGGGAGAGGTGTATGGTTGAAGGCACACCATTGGCTAGTTGCCATGACAATGGAGAAATTCCAACAACTATTCAATCTCTCCACCACTGTTGGTGGTACAAGCTGATATAGTGTTACAGAGGTAACAATGGATCTGTTGCCACTCACTGTTAACTATACTGTCATGCACAGTGATGTCAGGAACTAACTACCAAGGACTGCTGCGTGACCTCAGCCCCTGGGTGGTGGTCATGTCCAGGGCAGGCTTCGGTCAGAAGTCACTCACCTATTGAGTCTATGAAGTTGCATCACCGCCTCCTCCAGCTGACTTGTCTGGTGTGTATGCATGTGTGTAAACAATTTACCTCAAATTGTTTGAACTAGCAAAGTAGTGCACATGCTAAGGGGAGGAGAGGAGAGGAGGGGAGGGGAGGGGAGGGGAGGGGAGGGGAGGGGAGGGGAGGGGAGGGGAGGGGAGGGGAGGGGAGGGGAGGGGAGGGGAGGGGAGGGGAGGGGAGGGGAGGGGAGGGGAGGGGAGGGAAGGAGAGGAGAGGAGAGGAGAGGAGAGGAGAGGAGAGGAGAGGAGAGGAGAGGAGAGGAGAGGAGAGGAGAGGAGAGGGGAGGGGAGGGGAGGGGAGAGGAGAGGAGATGAGAAGAGAAGGTGTGTGTGTGCACACACCAGCTCAGGCAGACTGTGTAGTTCTGAGAGGTACCCATTTCCACAGCGCTGTGAGCTGAAGTCTCCCACCTCGGCTGTGTGCATACAGACAAAACAGACCTCAAACCTGTACACCACAACACTAGCAAGGCACAAGGCAAGGCCTAGCTACAGTGAGTGTATACCTTGCACTGTCAGAGCGACCAAGCGAGTGACGTTTGCGCTGGAACATTCTAACCTGCAGAAACACCAGAAGATGATTCTCCTGCAAGGATCTTATGGGTCAGTGGGAATGCAGTGTTCACATCTATCTATCCCCACTCTCTACCCTACCACCCTCCACCGCAGTTCTGTGAGAGGTCAGAAGCTGGACCAAATGCCAGCTGTACAGAGTGATTTGACAGTGAACCAGAGAATTTGGCAGAAATTCGAGATTTTGGTTGGTGGGTTGGTATCTCCTGAGAGACTCACCTGCTCTGCTGGAGGTCCTGTCTGACTTGCAGAAACAGCAGATGCCTGCAGAGAGAGGGAATGCAGTGTTGAGTCTCTGATACACTGTCTGTGGTCAACCTGTTGTGGTCATGTTCCTCATGTACTGACACACGCACACACACACGCACCTTGTGTTGTGATTCTCTAAGACGTGATGGTCTCGTGGGTATGACTGGACTCGGAAGTGAAGGGTGTACGGAGACTTCCCTATGAGGGTGGAGTTTAGAACCAGGTACATTAATTAGTATTAACTGTTATGTGCATAACAGCTACAGTAGTGTGTGTGTGCATATTAGCTCGGCCTAATATGCACACACACACACACTACTGTAGCTGTGTTGAACACGACTGAAGGTGTAGAAAACTTGCACATTCCAAGAAGGACCTTTCTACACATGGCCTCCTATGCAGTCCATGTGTTGACAAATACCACTGCTCAGCACCTTACTGGATAGCATGTGGGTATGTGGTGCATGTACGAGGAGGGGAGGTATAAATCACTGTTAACGAACCTGGTAACTGCTTCCTAAGTGGCTTGCTCAGATCGATCCATTTCTGTGGAATATGAAAACAGAAAATTTGCAACAATCTCTGACACATCTTCTCTTCTCTCACAGAAAAGAATTTCATTTGCATACCATATAGTTATCCTCAGGTGACACCAGCCCAAAGAAGTCTGTCTCCGGTACATCCACTGCCCTCATAATTCGCATCAGGAGCTCCCTGGCTGGCGTGCGACCCTACATGTATACAGACAGACCAACACAGTGTGTGCTTGCACTCCGTAGCAGTATCAAGAAAGCCTACATCATAAGTTTAATTATCAGTTAGTTATATGCACGTGTAGGTCTTTAGCTGCAAAAGCGCAAAACTCATGCACGTTAGCTACGAAAAATAAACCATAGGACCTTTATACCAACGATAGTTTTACAGTGCGATGCAGTGCGTATTATAAATGTTTGCTGGTACAGAACAGACACGCGCGCACACATACAGTCACTCACCTCGAGCTCGTAGGTGTGCATGGCCCCGTCCAGTGCCAGCACATGGAAGGTTTTGGGGTGCGAGCGACGCTTGATAAAGTTGAAGCGACCAAACATCTTTCTTCTGACGGGCAATCAGCCGCCGACAGTTTGCAAATAGGAAACCGCAACTATTGCCACGCCCCCAAAGTGGGAGTATAAACAGCTCCCGCCGTCCCATTCTGAATCCTTTAGCTTGAGTGCATTAGTGATGGTGGTGCTGGTGGTGATGGGCGTGTGTGGATGTGGGAAGTAAGCTGTTTACAGTGTGCAAAAAATTTGAAATAGTGTTGCCAGCTGCTATTCATAACATATACCTTTTATGTTTAGGACAACGGTGGGAAGTGCTCTGGCCATTGAGGTAAAGTGGTATGGCATTAAAGGGTGTGTGTCAATTGTGCACTGTGTGCTCTTCTCTGTTGGCAGCTCGGTTGTGAGTTTGTGGATGGCGATAACTGGCACCCTGCAGCAAATGTGGAGAAAATGAGCAGGGGAATCCCCCTCACTGATGAGGTAATGGGTAGGGGAGTCCCTCACCAATGAGGCACTGGTAGAGGAAATCCCCCTCACTGATGGGATAATGAGCAGGAGCTGGTATCTTCCCTGGCTCCAGGATCGTCTCCCCTGGCTGCAGTCACTGCATGAGGTATTAGCAAGGTGGGTAGAAAGGGGAACAGCAGGTGTGCTTGCCTGCTCTGCCCTGCGCAAGAGCTACCGTGACGTGTTGATGGGAAGGGGGTGTGGCAGTGGAGACATCAGTATGGTGTGTGTGTGTTTGTGTTGCTGGAGGGCCCAGAGGAGGTGGTGAGGGAGAGGCTGGAAGGGAGGACAGGACACTTCATGCCAGTGGAGCTGCTGGCCTCTCAGCTAGCGACACTGGAGGTCCCAGGAGAAGATGAGCAGTGTGTGAGGAGGGATGTGAGGGTGAGCATAGAGGAGATTGTGAGGAGTACACTGGAGGAACTTAGAACACACCAGACACATCGTCTCACACCAGATACATAGTCTCCTACTAGACACAGTCTCCTACCAGACACATCGATTGTCTCATGCACAACTGTTGGTACGACTGCATGTGTGTTCCACCCAGTCCCTCATCATGTACTGTTGCGTGCGTTTGTTTGGTGTGCACATTGTAATACTCCAGGTATAAGAAATGCAATGCAATTAAAAACGACAGGGAGACACATCTAAATGTCCAGTGATACATGAGAACTGTATCGGTATGAGGGCAATGTAATGGCGCTAGCTGTCCTAGCTGGGTTGAGGGTGGTAGGGAAAGGGATGGGGTAGAGGCTGGAAGCCCACAGGACTGGTCTCCTGCTGATAGTAGGTGAGGACCTTGGAGTAGAGGGGAGGAGGAAGGCTATGGTTGATGATGCAGCGCTGTTGGGGGCCTGCTCCCTCTCCCTGTTTTTCACGTGAGTGATAAGTGGCAGATATTCTCAGGGTGACTGTGGGTGACTGCATGTGTGGAGGGAAGGTTGAAACATAGCAGCTGATAAATCACTTCCGCAGAATATGACCAATGCTCCCCAGGTCACTAGAGATGATGGCACTTTGCAAGAAACAATTTCACTAAGCTACCAACAGTCAAAGAACCCTCATTGCTGCAGTTCAGCCTAATTAGCTCTCATCAGGTACCTCCATGTGGTTGCAGTTGAGGAAGTGAAACTAGAGAACTGAAATAGTAGTCATGGCTTGGATGCTTTCTCCTGTCCCTCCCTCACTCAACCTAGTTAGCTGCAATCTTACACTACCTGCCAGAATGCAAGGCACCCAGCACACACCTGTATTTTCTGGATGTCTGGAATCTTAAAGTGTAGAAGGTCTTTCTTTCTAGACACCTGTGAGTGTGGGGGGGAGGAGGGGATGGTAGGAGTGTGTAGTGTGTGTGGCATGGGAGGATCAGACATGTGTAAGGTGTGTATAGGGGGAGGGTGGTGAGAGTGTGGGCTACATCATTTCTTCCTACGTGCTCATGCAGTGTGTAATGATATACCAAACATGTTGTACCATATCGTGGCCGTAGGAGAACTTTGAAAAGTGCACAGCATCCTTCCCGTACTCCTCACTGGACAGAGCCTGCAAAACAGAACTAGTATTAGACTCCTCGTCTCCAGGCACATGACTATAGAACCCACTAGGCTCTTCATCTCTTAAAATAAGACGAGTGGCTCACGGGGAATTGAGGGTACATGTCTTGCAGCAGCTCCATCTTCATTGTCAGCACCTCACACTTGGAAAGACACCCATTCAGGAGCTCTGCAGTGACAACGAGCACGTTGGAGTGCTCAGCCTCAAAGTGCAGTCTTAAGGCCAGCTCCCCTCCTGGGGAGGACACTACCACCGCATTGGGAACAGCTGTGGAGGGAGAGGGGTGAGGATGGTGATGGGGGGAAGGATAGAAAAGTGGGATGGTATATCTTACAATGTGCTCCTTGCCACTGTGCTGCCCTTTCCTCCCTCTTGCTGAGGTTGGTGGTGTGCAGTGGTTTGACTTTGTCCCATAATGAGAGGGGCTCCCCCAGATTGGTCCTAATCTCAGGTTGTTGCCAGGCGTTACTAGACTGGAAGCACTTGGTGCCACGCAGACGAACACCTGCAGAGGGACAGTGAGTTACCAAAGACCCATACCCTTCTGATTACCCTATCCCTCCAGTCATCCACCATAGCTATCACCACTTTGTATGAATATGACAAGCCGTGATAGCTGTAGTGGAGGCCTCAGTTACCTCATACACCCGCCAAGAACCCTTACCCTCAGCGGCATTGCTCAGGAGGTGGTCCACTCGCTCTGAGAGTGTGCCCTTCTGAAAATGCTCCTTTAGTGCTGAGACAAAGATGCTGTTGTCTCGGTCTTCAGGAGGGAGGGAGTTCAAAGTGGTAGAGTTGCCTGCCTCATATGCCCGCCCCGCTGGGGAACTGTGTGGGAGGGTGAAGAGAATGTGAACTCAACACGTTTCGTTAGAAGGACATCCCTGGCTCACCATGAGAAGCCATAGAGAAAGTATCCTCCATTTCTTGGAGGAGGAATGTCCTGCACCTCATAGTGGCCTGGAGGGCTGGGGAAGGGAAGGGGGAGAGGAGAGAGGGGGGAGAGGAGGGAGGAAGGGGAAGGGTATAAGGTAAGTCTGAGGCATAATAGCCAAGCCATAATAGTGCACCAATGAACCTTGAAACTAAAATTTGAGATACTGAAACTGACAACTCTCAAGAAACACTTTGTACCCCCTCCCCTAACACCATCACACACACACACACACACACACACTATGTGTCTCGCCCACTTACGGTGAGGGGGCCCTGACCCTGCACATGTCCAGGAGCACAATGCTGAGCTTGGCCCCCCTGGCCTGCATGGTGTGGAGGACATGCTGCGCACAAAGACAGTGCATCGGATTCTTGTTCATGGAGGCGTCCACCGCCATCATGTAGTTCAGATTGTTGAGCTCAAACCCATGACCAGCAAAGAAGAAGAGCGCGTACACATTCTTGCCAATCAGTGTCGCAAAATAGTCCATAGCCTGCGTGGTGTGTGCATGATTGTATACGTGAGTGTTTGTGTGTTAATATGAGACAACAGGTACATGTGTAGGTAGCTTAGGGTACACGGAGTTACTGGGTGTACACAGCTTGGTGGCTTATGCTTTGATATACTGCTAGTCAAGGACCTGGTCCATCTCTATTTTGGTGAGGTTGACAAGAGAGACCACTTTAAACCCAGCGCTCCGCAGCACTCCAGCAAGGTCCTGCGTGTCATTCTCCGGCGTGTTGAGCATCAGCTGTCCTTGATGGTACTTCTTGTTGCCAATGAGTAACGCCACCTTGTCGTAACAAGTGTCGTTGAGGTCTGGAAGCTCATCTGTGAGGAGGTGAAGGTGTGAGGCAAAGGTGAGGAGGTGAAGGTGTGAGGAGGTAAAGGTGAGGATGTGAAGGTGTGAGGTAAATGTGTGAGGTGAAGTGTGAGGTGAAGGTGTGGAGGTAAAGGTGTGAGGTGAAGCTGTGAGGATGTGAAGGTGAGGTGAAGGTGTGAGGAGGTGAAGGTATGAGGATGTGAAGGTGTGAGGGGCTGAAGGTGTGAGGATGTGAAAGTGTGAGGATGTATGAGGTGAAGGTGTGAGGTAAAGGTGTGAGGGGATAAAGGTGTGAGGATGTGAAGTGTGAGGAGGTAAAGGTGAGGAGGTGAAGGTGTGAGGATGTGAAAGTGTGAGGAGGTGAAGGGTGGTAGTGGAGTCTACAGGTGTTGACTCTACTAGGAGACCGAGACCCACCTTGACCTCGTGGCCCATCGTCGATGATGCCTGGTGTGGGAGGGATGTGCGGAGGGGAGCCACGCCTGAGCCCCTTGGACGCTACAAGGAGAGAACTCACCACAGTAATGTATGTTGGTATCCACATAAAGTGTGTGTGTTACCTGGGAGGAAGGGTTGAGGGTGGCCATTGACAGCAGAGGATGGGTATGGGGAGGAGGCACTGGAAAAAGCTGGGGAGAGGGCCTGTCCCGGATGCTGAAGGGAGAGAGTGAGAGACAAGGTCTGGCGGATGAGAGGCCGTCTGCACTGGGTGACCCACGTAGCATCAATAACCCTCACCCCCATATACTCACCTGTGATTCGTACATTGTCACTGGAGGGAGGTGTGCCATAATGTCCTCCATTGGGGGCCAGTAGGCCTGCTGGAGAGGTAGTTGCTCCTCGGTTGTGGGATGCTGTGTGATAGGGAAGGGCTGTTCCTGTGTGCCGTAACCACCCATGGCTGAGGAGGTGGGGAACAAGTAGGAGGGGTTATGTAGTGCAAGGAAGGAAATTTACAGTAAAGGGCTTACGTTGGTGGGAATGATGGAGGGGCTGCATAGGGGCATGGAGAGGCCCAGGGTAGGCTTGTTCTGGATTGACAACTGTTGAGGACAGACAGACAGACACAGTTCTGATCAAGGACTAGCTTAATACCTTACATGGGCACAGCAGCGCTCACTAGAAACATGACAGGAGTCACTGAGGATGCTGCCACCAAAGTTGCTGGTGACACGGCAGCTATAGATGCCCTGGTCTCCCAGTGCCACGCGGGGCAGCACGAGCTCCCCAAGGGTAGCATAGGTCATCGCCTGGCTGTCTCGGAACCACTGGTAAGACAGATTGCCTGCAAACAATGAAACTACTCTGAAAAAGGTCTTGCATATGTTACCAGAAATGGAAGGCTCTACACTGCGACAAGCATGCTTGTTACCTGGGCCTGTTGCCACAACAACCAGATGCAATTCCTGGCCAGGGTGCAGAGTGAGTTCTGGTGGTGGCTGGGTGTGGATCTCAGGCCGCTCTGTTACCATATGAAGATGGGAAGGGAGAGATGGACAGAGAGAAAGTGAGATTAAGTGAAGAGGAGACGGATGACGTTTGCATGCTAAACAAAACACTGTGGTGTACCTGGCAGCTCCTGCTGTGAGCTTGGGATTGCTGTTGAAAGAAAAAAAGAGAACTTTCATGCCTGGCCCTCGTTCAAGGCAATATTTAACTCACGATTTCTTAGTATGCTTGGTTTCTGTACTTTGACCTCCGCCCAGTTGGAGAACACAACATTAACATTATTTGTGGCGCGGCAGCAGTACATACCAGCATCGTCCTTCCCGACCTTGTCAATGACAAGCTGGCAAGACTTGTTGTCTGGCAGTGGTGTCCGCTCCTTGAACCAGAGGTAGCTGGGCGCAGGCACACCTGTGGCCTCGCATGTGAGGACTAACTTCTGTCCAATCACAGCAGGGGCTGCTTCCGGGTGGACAGTGAAACGCACCTCCTCTGCAGGTTAAGAAAGAGTCTGAGCAGTATATACCTTGCTCATGAATGTGAAACCAATTTACTACAGTTCCGTAAAGTGGATAGACCCTAGCCTAGTCTCTGATCCAACAGGTGATCCCTTCCTCACCTCTTCCTCTGCCCTCCCTCACCCCCTCTGCGTCCCTCACCCCCTCCCTCCATCTGCATCCCTCACCTCCTCCCTCCCTCTGCATCCCTCACCTCCTCCCTCCCTCTGCATCCCTCACACCCTCCCTCCCTCTGCGTCCCTCACACCCTACCCCCCTCTGCGTCCCTCACACCCCCCCCCCCCCCCCCCCCCCCTCTGCGTCCCTCACCTCTATATCCAAGTTCGTGGAGGGCAGTGTAGAAGCTCATCTTCTTGAGATAGGAGACCAGTTCGTCGTAGGAGACCCCGCGATTACTCATGTCGGTCAGGAGCGCGTACGCGGGACTGCCGTCTAGTCTGTGTGCGTTCATCGCAAAGCGCTCCACAGTCAGTTGGTCGTACGGGCTACCGGGCATAACCGTGATCAGCTTGCGCCAATACAGGCTCCCGTCGCACGGCATGTCCAGACGATCGGCCAGCCGCTTCAGAGTAGCGTACGGCAATTCGCTGATGGCTTTGGGCCTCGGAGGAGAACGCGTCTTCTTGTCAGCGTCCATGTTCACAACGATCAGCTTTCAACGTACAAGAGAGAAACTGAGGAAATGGGGACGACCCTTACGGTGGGGGATTTCCACTATGACATCATGCACGCACAGATATATCTGATGAGGTAATTGTGACGAAGTTATTTACATACAACTTTGGCGGGATTGCGCGCGCAAACATTACTCATGACTATAAATCATGGGAAGAGTGGACAATTTCAAGAAGCGCTTTTGTCGAGCATGCGGAGGCAGGGTGACGTATAACAAACTGGCATGCAACTTCTGTGGGCATCAGGTGTTCAGCGGGCAAAAAATACGAATTCGGAACAAGAGTTGGACGCGTGCAAAGGGGTTGACTCGAAGGACAAGGGAGGCGCGTGCTGCGCTTCGGAAGCCAGTGCCTAAGACTCATATTTACCGGTACGCCCAACAGACAGGGTGGCGTCCAGGCACCACAGCCGTTGATTCACCTCTAAATGCAACCGTAGGTGAAGGAGAAGAAGGAGGTGAGGCGGGAGGAGAAGGTGAGGAGGAGTTGGTGATGTGATATTTCACCAGCAAGGGAAGAAACCTATTGGATCCCTTTCTCCCTTGTTTCCCCACTCCTCTTTTCTCTCAAATTGAACCCAGAACTTAGTTCTGCCTGTGGCCATGTCACAGTGAGTGCTCAGAGCCAAGAGACCAGTGCAAAGAATGGCACTGTTAATCCGGCTGACCAACAGCATGCACAAACCAAACACAGTACAGCTGTAGTGCAGGTATCGATCGGTGTGAGCAGCAGTGGCCAACGAGGACAGATACAAGCTCCCGAGGAACGAATCCAAGAGCTGGTTCCTTCACCTTCTGGTCCACAGATGCAGACGCATGATGCCGAGGAGGAGTTTGTCCAAGTGTTAATCTCGAGTCCAGAGAGAATAAGGGTGAGAAGGGTGGTGCATCCATAATAATTCTCCATGCGGTTAACTTTCTGTATCATTGTGCAGCGTATCACCAAGGAACTTCGCAAGCTGCAGTTTTGTAACCCTGGGCCACAAATGAGATCACATGCCACTGACTCGTAAGTACCTGAGACCTTGAATCCTTAGCCCCAAGCTGCATCTTCACTGCACGTTCACATGTTGACATCCCCCCCTCCTCCTAGTCGTCTGCGGGACCGTCCTCCACAGTATCTCCCAACTGCCAGCAGTCAGTCCAGTGAGGGCGGCCACCAGGCACCAAAGAGGCTGGACCTCTGTGACTGCATGGATTCAGAGTGTCCAGGGTGCTTCCTGCCGTGCCCAAAGTGCAGGTAACTTTAGGTATACATCATGTTGTTCAATGGCTACATTGTTTCATATGTGTCCTTCACTAGGTCCAACAAGTGTGGGACAGTGTGTCGTGTAGGGAGGAGCTGGGTCTACTGCAGGGAGGTGCAGAGAGACAGGGCCAGTGACAGTGACGTGTGGTGACCAGGAACATTAATTGTCCAGATGCAGACAATCACCAGTTTTATAACAATCACATCACCATCCTCTATGTCATTTAAGTGGCGGCGCGCGCGTTGCTGCATCAGCACAAATTTGATTGGCCAAACGGGCGCGTATTTAATTAGCTGCAGAATGTGAGAGACCCCAATCTTTCTGGCCGAGTTGCGTCTCACTATGATGCGACTTCCAAAGGCAAAGCACAAATCCAAACACACCGATTTGTTTCGTCCTTGTCTGGCATGTAGAAGCAAGGTTCATGTTCTAGCCAAGGAATGTAATTTCTGTGGATTCATTGTGCGCAGAAAGAAACGACGCCTGTCGGTGGGTGCAACACGTGACAGGGAGTCGCCGAGCGGTAGACGGCAGTGGAAAGAAGCCGGAAAGAGTAGGCCGATACCAAGTGCTGAGCTTGCCTGTGTCGCGAGAGAGGACGTGCCGAGTGAGCAGCAGACAGCACAGCAACACTCACCTGGACTGGTGTGGTATGAAAACACCTCTGTGTCAACTGACTCTACACGGAGGGGGCAGATACAAGGCATGCATTCAGAGGAGCAGCAGGGACATCAAAAGCAGATAACTTCAGCTGATCCGCAGGAGCAGGATGCTGAGGAGGAGTTTTTTCTTGGTCTGATCTCCAGTCCAGATAGGATACGGGTTAGGGAAACTTGGACTTTCCCTTTTAGTATATGTGATTATGTGTGTATCATTCTGCAGCGCATCACTAAGCAACTCCGCAAGCTGCAGTTTTGTAACCCTGGACCACAAATGAGATCGCATGCCACTGACTCGTACGTACCATGGCACCCATCACGTTAACAGTATACGGGTACTTTGGTGTGGATGCAACACAAGTAGTGTCTCATATTGACATCCCCCCCTCCTCCTAGTCGTCTGCGGGACCGTCCTCCACAGTATCTCCCGACTGCCAGCAGTCAGTCCAGTGAGGGCGGCCACCAGGCACCAAAGAGGCTGGACCTCTGTGACTGCATGGATTCAGAGTGTCCAGGGTGCTTCCTGCCGTGCCCAAAGTGCAGGTAACTTTAGGTATACATCATGTTGTTTAATGGCTACATTGTTTCATATGTGTCCTTCACTAGGTCCAACAAATGTGGGACAGTGTGTCGTGTAGGGAGGAGCTGGGTCTACTGCAGGGAGGTGCAGAGAGACAGGGCCAGTGACAGTGACATGTGGTGACCAGGAACATTAATTGCCCAGATGCAGACAATCACATCATCAATCGTTCTCTATCATTGTTCATTCACAATTCATGCCATGTACACATCAGTTTTTCACAAGTGAATATCCCATCAATTGGTTCACTGATGTCTATATTATGCAGTTATACTCTGACACGCACCAACAAATATGAAACGCAACAACAATTGTTAGTTGTTAGTGATGGTATGGGTCTTGGATGTAGTAAGCTTCTTGTTCTTGTACATCTCTTGTTGTGAGTAAAGTCTTGCACTCTCAGTCACAAGGGTCTCCAGTTTCGGATACACCTGTTGAACAACACCAAGTGAAGTGGGAAATGGCCCTTATTTAGTCTTATGTTTCTGTATGGTTTCCAGCTAGTGTTTAGTGCTGACAAGTGGATGAGACCTAGACAGTAGGCTGCATGGGAGCAAAGGTAGCCTCAAGAGTTGTTTGTGAGGTGAAGCAGTATTATACTCACCTCTGCCACCTCCGCCCTCTCAGACATCTTGGGCTGCACACACTTGTTTGCAATGTGGAACAGGTCTACAAAGGACTGTGAGGGCCAGTCTCCCGCATGCTCATCCACCTTGGCACACAGCACATTGGCCAACCCCAGGTCCATGTCCTTCTCCATGTAGCTGATCTGTGCCAGTTGTGGGGAGAAGCGACATGTTTCATGATCTTTGTAGCGGAGAAGCAGCATGTGCGGCATATAACTCACAAGATCTTTTGGGTTACGTTGTGGGTCATAGGATGGCATCCCAGAAATCAATTCCAGCAGTATCTAAAGGCAAAAGTAGTCAATGATGACTCAATACTCGTGTGCCCAGGCAACCTCCACGTCTGGGATTGTCTTTAGTGCAGTCATACTGACAGATTCACACTGTCCCTACCACTCCAAATCCGAAGGCATCCATCTTGGTGGTGATGACTCCTCGGTAGTACTCAGGGGGGATGTATCCAGATGTCCCGACTACCCTGGCTGTTCTTTTCTGGTCGCTGTCCTCATCCAGTGGCCGGGCTAGACCAAAGTCTCCCACCTTGGCCCGAAATGAGAGGTCCAGGAGAACATTAGCACTAGGAAGGAAAAGACATTCAAAATACAGAGAGAAAGCTATCAGAAGTATATACTGCCATGTCACACAGTCTCTACCTTTTGACGTCCCGATGTACTAGGGGGTTCCTCTTGTCTGCTGTGTGTAGGTAGGCCAGTCCCCGAGCTGTGTCAGTTGCGATGGAGAGTCTGCACATCCAGGGAAGGTGGATTCCCTTACCAAACTGACGTGTGGTGGACTCAAGCTGGGAAGGAATAAGAGGGGGAGAGGGGAGGTTGACAGCAGTTGTGTGCCTCATCATTCAACACACATTATATGCTCACCCCAATCTCCAGGGCATCCTCCAGCGTGCCGTTCAGCATAAACTCATAGATTAGACACTTTGGTTTGTTGGAGTACCCGATGAGGGTCACCAGGTTAGGGTGTCGGAACCTGCAGCCAAGGACACATCTTGTCATCATCAGTTACACCCACCCACTACTCTTGAGTGTACAACTTCCATTCAGAAAGCATGGCTGACCTTGTTAAGACCTCCACCTCCGTTTCAAATTGCTCTGTTGCCAGCCTTGCTGCACCCTTGTCTCCCTGCACGCACAGAGATCATCCATAAACTTACTGCTGTGATTGAGGGACCCACTAGGAAATAAATACTTGTACTGCATATAATTATAGATGAAGACACGAGTCTTTCAACAGCGTGGCTAGCAAGACTATATGTAGGTGGATGTGTATGTACGTCTATCTCTTGTGTACCTCACCGCAATGTAGCTATCACCGCCCCCACCTTGGGCAAATCTCTGAGGAGTTTGATGGCGACTTCTGTAAACTTCAGCTTCCCCTTGTACACGGGCCCGAACCCCCCCTCCCCCAGCTTACACCCGCCCAGCTTCACAGGGGTGTTGTCAAAGTGGTTGGTGGCCGCCGCTAGCTCTCTTTCGTCGAAGACAACACAACCGGCTCTCGGATTGCACGACATGTTGATGGGCTGTTATCTTGGAGGGGAAATCCCTCGCTTGTTGGTACGCAAGAGGTCAGAGTTCACAGTTCCACCCTTGAAATGACCAGCAGTAGTGTCAGGTAAACTCCAGGCTTAGGATTGTGCCATACTGCTGTTGAACCCACCATGTGCACTGCAGGAGGAGGGAGGTGGAGGGCAGCCGGCTGTACAAGGTTGACTGTGAGAGGCGCGCGCTGCGCTGGGTGGAGTGCCTCCTAGAGCCAGACATTTCCAAGGAACTATTGGAACAGGCAGTGCGTTTGAAGATAGTTTTACCTTTAGGGGTGACAACCCTGGGATGAGGGTGTGGTTGGTGTTGAGAAGCAGTCACGCATCCATGCTGTGATGTATACTTCCCACTCCTCCCAGCCAGTCCCAGCACATTACACAGAACCACTATGAGGATGTTGTGGAGGAGAGAAACATTGAGCGGCTGTGTGGCTATCCAATGTGTGACCACAAGCTAGGCCCCATTTCCCGCCAGAAGTACCACATCTCTGTGGAGCGGCGGCAGGTGTTTGACCTCACAGAGAGGAAGGTGGGGGAATCATGTCAACATTTGCTGTAACTTGTAGTGAGAACGTCGATAGTGTTTTGTTTCAGAAATACTGCAGCAGTGAGTGCTACAAGGCTTCCAAGTTCTTCTGGTCACAGCTGTCAGCAGTGCCAGTGTGGGCAAGAGATGGCCAGTGAGTGCATCCTCTTTCTCAGCATTTCCAGGCAGCATTCTGCAGAACAAGGTTAATGTATCTGCATCCCCCATTGCAGAGTCATTACTGTTAAGCTCCTCCCACCAGCCAGCAGGTAATGAAAATGTTTACATTGTACTACATGCACTGGTTATCCATTGAGGATGCCTCCAGAACCACAGAAACTGAGCAAGCCATCAGCCAGGGAGATGATGTGTGCAGGCCATCATCAGGAGACCCTCCACCTCATGGGGTTACAGACATGAGAGTAGACACCAGGCCACCTCATGGGGTTACAGACATGAGAGCAGACACCAGGCCACCTCATGGGGTTACAGACATGAGAGCAGACACCAGGCCACCTCATGGGGTTACAGACATGAGAGCAGACACCAGGCCACCTCATGGGGTTACAGACATGAGAGCAGACACCAGGCCACCTCATGGGGTTACAGACATGAGAGCAGACACCAGGCCACCTCATGGGGTTACAGACATGAGAGCAGACACCCGGCCACCTCATGGGGGTGCAGGCATGACAGCAGACACCCAGCTATCTCCTGGGGTTGCAGATGTGAGAGCAGACACCCAGCTGTCTACAGGGATTGCAGCCATGAGACCAGACACCCGGTCATCTCCTGGGGTTGCAGCCATGAGAGCAGACACCCAGCCTAGTGAACTAGACAGTGTAGGGCGATCTCTACGCTCTCTACAGTTGGTTGAGCATTCTGCAGTTTGTGATCAGTCCACTACAGCAGTGGCTGGGCAGAACACTCCAACCACAGCCACTTGTCCTGTCTCTACTGTGACTGTCACCTCCTCCATTGCTAAGCTGCAGCATGCTATGTCTAACTGGTGTACCCCTGCAACATGGGCATACTTGCAAGGAGATGAAGGAGTGCGAGAAGGAGGAGGTGGAGGTGGAAGGGGTGAAGAAAAGCTGGAGCCACCATTCCTCCCTGCTGTGCACAGTGTCGGGCAGGCACAACTGCAGAGGAATATCTTCATGCAGCAACTGAAAAGAAAGTCAGTCAATCATGACATTCTGGTGTGTATGAATCAGAATGATGTGTTTAACATATTGCTTTCATTCAGTCTATCAGAGATAGATGGCTGTTTAACTGGGGTGACTGCCAACCAAGTGCTGCCGGCTTTGACAGAGCTCGTCAGGACATTCAAGTAAATTGTTCAGGATGTTCAGTTGAATGTTCCACAGATGACCAATTTTCATTGTTTCAGGTTGGATCGTCATAACATTACCTTCCGCCCGGCTGAGTGGAAAGTGATCCTTGTGGTTCTCATACAAAGGTACTGAGAGAGTCTGCAAACATAAATAGCCACAGAACACCTTTACCTCTTTCTGCCTTACAGTGTACATCCAGAGTCTGATGTGGTGCAGTGTGAGCAAGTCAATGGCTGGCTGTCACGTATTCAAGCTTCTCATGGGGACCTTGCACTCATGCTTAGCATCTTCAGACACTAACTGAACTGTCTTCTTCTTGGCCCCGACCAGGCAAAGAAGGGTTCTGAGGCCCAGACTAATGTGGACTGCTCTTCATGTTCAATGAAAGTAGTTTTTTTCCCCCTATGAATTTGTAATAGAAAAACGTCTTTTGTGGGAAAAAAAAGGCGCGTTCCGCTGTGCCGCCGTAACCATGGTAATTGTTGTCTTCCCGCCGCAAACTGGTGCGCGTTTATTAAAGAGGCTGCGGGCCGAAGGTGAGTTACGACTCCATTATCTATGGTTGCGGGAGCGGTGGTAATCATTCTAGTCCGTGTCTGTGCTGTCGTGAGCCATCCATTTGTATCTTTGGTCTCGTTCTAGACCCCATAAACAAACAAGTGCCACAGGTTGTTAAAAGCACGCCCACCTTGCATGACCAGGTTACAGTTTACATCATGCAGTATAAACTTCAGGTGTACATTCTATATTTGCGTATTAAGTGATGGAGTTTCAGACAAACACCTCTCTTTACAGTATGGATAGGTATGTTCGTATCAAGAAGATTGGAGAGGGGTCTTTTGGTCGGGCCCTCCTTGTCCGAAAGAAACAGGATGGGAAACAGTATGTTATCAAGGAGATCAGCATATCAAAGGCAAGCTCCTCTCCTCCCTTCCTCCTCCCTCCCTCCTTCCCATGGAGTATATCAAACCCTGTTCTCTCCGCCCCTCAATGCTGCAGATGGGACGAAAGGACAGAGAAGAGGCTCGTAAAGAAGTAAGTCTATCCAAAACTTGTGTTTTGGATACAAGGTGTGTTTGTGATAAGTGTGAATACCTATCCTACAGGTGCGAGTGTTGTCCCAAATGAAACATCCCAACATTGTTGCCTACCAAGAATCCTTCGAGGGTGCGTGTATAGCTGTGTATGCGTGTATAGCTGTGTATGTGTGTAGCTTAGTCTCATCCCCAGACCTCATCCGGCGTGTATATCGCTTCGTGATCCATGCTGGGATTGGTTTCGGGTCTGGGACCGAGACTAATGCGTAGCTGTGTGTGTGCAGCTGTGTGTTGTAGTTTACACGTGTCCCCTGCAGATGGTGGTAGTCTCTACATTGTCATGGACTATTGTGATGGAGGTGAGGGTGTGTGATGCTGTGGAGGCACAAAGCACAAAATATCACTCCTTGTTTTCTCTCCGTTAGGGGATCTCTACCAGAAGATTAATGATCAGAGGGGCAAGCTGTTTCCAGAGGAGCAGGCATGCACCAAATTATTACCAGTGTAACATGCTGAGTTCACTCCAGCCCTGTGTACAGATCATGGGGTGGTTTGTGCAACTTGCTCTCGCCCTGAAACATGTCCATGACCGGAAGATCCTTCACCGTGACATCAAGTCTCAGGTATGTGCATGTGTGTGTGTGTGTGTGTGTGTGTGGTGGGTGGATATTAGGGTAGTTGAAACTGGAGACGAGAGCTATGGACAGTTGGTGCCTCTATCTCACTCCAGAACATCTTCCTGACAAAGGCTGGAGTACTGAAATTGGGAGACTTTGGAATTGCACGAGTGCTAAGCAGGTATTGCAGGCTGCATGTGGTCCACTTCAAGTGGTAGATTTTGTCTTGATGGGTAAATGCTTTTGTACGTACAAGTTGCCCACAAAGTACTGTATGCCTCTGACATTCACTCCCTGCAGCACTGTGGAGCTGGCGAGGACATGTATTGGCACTCCATACTACCTCTCTCCAGAGATCTGTGAGAACAGGCCATACAATAACAAGAGGTGAGTAGAGCTCAGTGTTGGAGCGTTCTGTGTGTGAGTGTGGGAGGGATGGTCTGATCAGGCACTACCCTTCTGCAGTGACATCTGGGCCCTGGGATGCGTGTTGTATGAACTGACCACCCTCAAGCATGCTGTAAGTATATTGTGAGTGCTGCACAATGAGTGGTACAGCCAATGATACAGCCGTTTCCTTCCTCTAGTTTGAGGCTGGAAACATGAGAAACCTGGTGCTCAAGATTGTCAGGTACTGACACACTGTGACCATGGCTTCTGCCATCCTGAGCCTTATACTCCACCTCCACAGGGGCTCCTATCCAGCTGTCTCCACACGCTACAGCAAAGACCTCCGCTCCCTCATTGACTGCTGTCTCAGACACAGCCCACGAGACCGTCCCTCCATCAATGGTATTCTACGTATGCCATTTGTCCAGCAGAGGATCGAGGCATTTCTGTCAGAAACTGTAAGTCCCTTGCCTCCTTGCCTCAGTGCTTGATGATAGTGCCAACCCGTGCCCACAGATTCGTGCAGAGGAGTTTAGTCACACCATACTTCATCGTGGGAAGCGAGGAGGAGGAGGAGGAGGAGGAGGTGGAGGAGGAGGTGGAGGAGGAGGTGGAGGAGGGTTGATAAAGCAGCAACCGTTGGTTGTAGCTGGCAGACACCTCCCACCCAGAGCACAGCTAGTGAAACCAGGTGAGTTGTGAATGTAAGGCTCAAGTGCAGTTGCGGTTACCTCATGAGCATCCTAGTTCACCTCTTTCTCCTCCCAAGTGGGGAAGGAGGCTAGCACACTATATCTTGTCTCACCCTGCAGCCCAGGACATCAGAAGGTACAACCCTGCCTCTGTGTATGGAGGAGGAGGAGGGCAGCAAAAGCCCCTAGAGGCAAGGTGAAGAGAAGGGTGACAGGCCCTATGGTATTGATGCTTGAGCCAATGTAGTGTTATTTCCACAGGAAGAAGAATGTTGTTTTGAAGGCCAAGCCTCGCTCCCCGCAGCCTGCTGCCAGGAAACCTGTATGAGTGTCTGTTACAGAGGTTAATTCTAGTGATGTATCTTCTCCATTTCTCCTCTAGATCTCAGCAGCTCTGGCAGCCAAGAAACGAGATATTGACTGGAAATTGAGACAAGAGCAGGAGCAGTTAAAGCAACAGGTGAGGACCGTGCTGGCACTGGTATGATCCACCCCTATAATTCAGGCACTATAAAGATTGGAGTCTTGACACATCCTGACAGCTGCAACCTTTTAGGGCATTTATGGGCTAGCTCCCTGTTGACCTCACAGATAAACTGCCTCTGAGAGGCTTCAAAATTGATTAGTACTGGCTGTGCTAGATTGGGTTGAGCAAATACTGTAGTACCTGGTCTAGGCAAACATTATTGCTCAATCCCTTCCTCCCTCCCTCCCTCCCTCCCTCCCTCCCTCCCCCACAGCACAAGGTGGAGGCACAGTTACAACACCAACAGTTTGCCAGAAGACAACAGGTGAGAGACACCATGTCTGACCTGCTCTTATGTAAAGTGGTACTCCTCACACATGTAGGCTGCCCGTATTCATGAGGCAAGACAAGTGGCTGCCCTCCAATGGCAGGCATCCCTCTCAGGAGGACACCAGGACAGCCCCCCAGATTGTGTGAGCAGTACATAGCTGACTGTAAGGAAGCCCAAGTTGCACTCCGAGTGCGACCTATTTCTTGCTGTCGTATGGTTCTCCCTCCAGGACATTGAAAAGGACAGGAAGATCAGAGTGGAGCCAGCTGTTTCCATGGAGCCTAAACCAGCTGATCCTCCTCATGACCGTGTTGTAGCCGACTATCTTGAGCGCCAGCGACAGGCAGCAGAAAACAAGGCCCGGGCCCATGCTCAGTGGAGGACCCCTGCTGTCCCCAATCCAATAGGTAGGCTCTGTTAGCGACTGGCGACTGCTCTACTAGTAAATTAGCTCAGAGTTGTTCAAATTGTGCCACACTATTGTACATAGTAGAGGACAGAGGCAGGCCAGTGGATGTGGCTGCTGAGGGTCGGAACATGGCAGAGCAGGTCAGGGGTGTGTGTCATGTTGATGAATCCTTGATGCTAATCTGCTCTGTGTTCTGGACACACCAGGAGTATCTGCTGAAGCTGCAGGCGATCCGACGGCAGAACTACCAGGAAAGGAAGAGGATTCAGCAGAGAATGGTGTCTGGCAAGGTCTGTGGCTGGCTCTTGTCATGCTAACACAAGTCTTGAGATGCAGTGTAACTTGGGCTGTTCCTCCCCCTCAGCCTTCTGCACCCCTTGCTGCCCAGGGGAGAGCAGGACTGGACCCTGAGGCAAGAAGGAGGAAGATAGCTGCACTCAAGGTGAGGGAGGTTGTGTGAACTTGAATACCAGTTACATGTATGTATTGTCTCCTTTGCTCCCTCACCCTCACCCAGGCACAGGCAGACCAGCAAGCGGAGGAGATGCGTAAACGTGTGGAAGAAAGGAGACTCCAAAGAAGGAAAGAGGAGGAAGAGGAGGAGGATGTGAGGGTTGTGGGAGTTATTCCATCATGCTATTTCAGTGGGTGAACTGTGGACATTGTTCTTCCTTCCCAGGTGCTGATGCCACGCAAAAAGTGGGCAGAGCCAGTGGGAATGCCTACCATTGCACAACAGTGTGACGCCACAGGGACACTGTTAAGCAGAGGTGAACAGTTTGTGTGGTGCCCCTCTCATTACATTGTGACTAGGGTCATTGTGGGGGAATGGCATGGACAGGTGGGTAATCCCTTTCATTCTTATTTGTTAACTGCAGAGGCCTCTACTGGCATTGTGTTTGAGAAAGGTTCTGTTGTGAAAGGAGAGGGGGAGGAAGGGGAGGAGGGACGGAGGAAGTGGGAGGAGGAGGGAGGTGCCCCACTGGCAGCCATGTTGCACCAAAAGGAGCTACAGAATGCAACCTATGCTGTTGGCAAAGGAGAGGGTAGGTGTGTGTTAGGGATTATACTGATGAAGTTACTTTTGAGTCACTTCATCCCTCCTGCCAGGTGTAGGTGAGACGCGAGTGGTGTTTGGGCATTGGCCACCTAGCGAAGGGACACCTGCAAGATTGGTAGGAGCCACGCATATACTTGTGAGCAGTCCTGCTGTCACCGCAGTAGGGAAGGTGTCAGCCCCACAGCAGTTGAGTGTGGTCGCTGGGGGAGAGGAGGAGGAGGAAGCAGATAAGAGCAAACCAATGAGGAAGGATGGAGCACCAGAGACAGTTGGTGGAAGAAAAGGAGAAGAGGAGGATGGACCTCAGGGCAAGCTGGAAGATGTGGAGGAGGTAGGAGGACAGGGGGAGAAGGTGTTGGTAAGCACAACTGAAGAGGATGTTGGGAGTGTGGAGACTCAGCTGGACATTTTAGAGAGGAGTGAAGAACTGGCGGAAGCAGAGCCGTCAAAAGTTGCTTGTTCTGAGCCACTGGTGGCAGCCAGTGCGGAGGCCTCCAAGGACCGTGTTGAACCTCACCACCAAGTGAAGACTGCATGGGAGGAAGGAGCCAAGACACCTCCAAGTGATCATGAGACAGCAACAACCACCAGCCAGCATGCAGACCGCAGACCAGGTGTAATGGAAATCCTGGACATTGAAATTATTGATCCTCATGCAGCCAACCACACTCAGAGCGAGGCCAGGTCTCCTGGCTCCAAGCTTCCCAACTCCAACCCTCTGGACTCCAGGCCTCCTGACTCCAAGTCTCTGGACTCCAGGCCTTCCGACTCCAAGCCTCTGGACTCCAGGCATCTGGACTCCAGGCCTTCCGACTCCAAGCCTCTGGACTCCAAGCCTCTGGACTCCAAGCCTCTGGACTCCAACCCTCCCCCTCCCAACTCCAAGCCTCTGGACTCTGACAAAGCCAGACAAGAGGGAAATGGGGAAGAGGAGAAGTTCTGGACCTCAGCTGGTAGTCTGATGCCTCAGGTGAGCAGACTTTAGCATGGTTGGTGGGACTTACCTAGCCTCGTTCCCAGGCCACCCCCCCTCCCCCCACTGCCAGATAAAATGTGGCCTGGGAAGGGGGCTACCCATTTCCTAGTTTATGTTTACTTAGTGATATGTGCTTGTCTGAGGATGTGCTTGTCTGGGCATGTGCTTGTCTGGGCATGTGCTATGAATAATGGACAATTGGAATATTGATTTTTTTAGCATCATGACTGTCTTGGTTCACTTGTTGCTGTAGAGCACAATACTGTTTCTATAGTTCTCTAGTGTATATGTGGGGTCAGTTGTAATAGCATTGTCTGCTGTACCCTGCAGTGTCACAGTACTCCAGAGATGAGGGAAGTAAGTGTGCTTCCCAGAGGGGAACCCCCTAGTGACCAACCCAAGCAAATGTAAGTTCTTATGTGATGCAATGCTAAGCTGCAGTGCTGTGTAACTTCCCTCCCACCTCCTTTTCCCAGCTCCACTTGCATGGATCTCTCCTCCTCCCTTAAATTTGGTGCCTTTGACACGAGTGCTGCTCTCCTCCGTACCTGCTCCCTGCCGGACCTCACAGTCAGCCTGAACTCATCTCCATTGTGAGTTGTGTAAACTGCAGTATCTGAACTGATGGACCATTTTGGGTTGTTGTGCATGATAGTAGCACCAGAGACAGTGTGCCACTCACTTTGTTTCATGTCCACTCCCAGGTCTGTGGTTGCTGGATTGGGGGAATGGAAAGCCCCTTGCAATAAGACTAGTGATGAGAGGGAAGAGTCGGTTCCTGATGATCAGCTGGCTGATGAGAAAGAGGAAGTCCCCATTAATCAGCTGGCTGATGAGGAAGAGGAAGTCCCCATTAATCAGCTGGCTGATGAGGAAGGGGAAGTCCCTGATGTTCAGCTGGCTGATGAGGAAGGGGAACTTGCTGAGGAAGAAATTCTTGGTGATACTGAAGAAGAGAGCGACAGTGATGATGACGACCTACAGCAGCTCGTACAGACACTGCAGTCCTTTGTGGAGGAAGCAAGTGGGTTGAATGGGAGAAGTTGTAATGCTAACTTCTGATGGTATGATGTCATTGACCCTGCAGAGTCCCCAGTCCCCTCCATTAGGAGCCCACCGGCTACACTCCCACCGCTCCCACCAGAAGGGTGGCAGGACTCCTCAGGTAGGGAGGTCTTTTCCACTAGTTGGTCTCTGCATGACAACATCATCTCTCCCCAGACGAGGAGAGCTCCCCCCCTGCCTCCCCCTCATCCATCTCTGCATTCAGTCGTCTTGAGGAGACTAGGGCTCAACTGGAGGCCACCTTGGGACTGGCCTCCCTCCTGCATGCTTACCACCTCATACAGGTATGTGTGTAATGAAAGGAATACAAAGTGTTTCATCTTCACACTTCTCCCTAGGCATTCCATGAGGAGGAGGGAGAGCAGTTCCCTCTAACCTCCCTCACTTCAGTTGTAGGGGAGGAGAATGCCCACCACTGCCCTGCCCTCATCCACCTTGTGCTGGCCGACTCAGCCTATTCTGAGAACAACAGGGTCAAAGGTCAGTAGGTCATTGCTGGAGGGATATTTGGGATGCTCATTAGGATGTCTGTTATAGATAATACCCTCCCTCCACACACACACACAGAATGGACTGATGGCAAGGGAACAGCGGAAATGTGCTACTAGGACGTGAACTGACGGCAACCTGGTCACTTGTATCAAACCATATAGTAAACTAGCTATTTGCTTTTATTAATGTGTGGTGCCCATCTAGTAGCCAAGAGTCTTGCTACTAGCCAAAGTGGAAAACAACTTGAACTGTCAGTCACTTGTGGGACGGTGCCACGCCTAGGCTCAATATATATATAGTCTTGGTCCAGTAGGGGGTTTCCCTCCTCCCAAACAGCTTAGCTACTGTACAGTGCATGTTAGGCACACCACATGTATCACGTAAGGAAAAACAATGTGCTTAGTGTTCTCTGATCCTGTTATGGCTGGTACAAGCCTTTCTGAGAGGAATACTTGATTTCCTTTTCCAGATTGAATTTACAACAGTTACTGCTAAATTTCATTAGGAAACTGGCTCTCCACCCTATGGAGTGTTCAGAATAACTATGTTTTTAAGAAAATATCTATTGTCAGGAATTTACCAGACAAATAGTGAAATGTGTATGTGCCTCTTAGCTTCCAAAAGTGGCGGCCCGAAAGGTTAACTGTGGCTTGTTCATGTGCTCCTAAGAGGTCAGGAAACTTGGATGTACATCACGTTCCCCTTCACTGGATGATACACTCTGGACAAGGACAACTGCATGCCAGCCATATCAATTTTTGTCATCAGGTGTTTCCACCATATAATTATGGTAAATTGCATGGCTCCTCAGCATGCTTGTGTGGAGCAAATTAAGTAGCATCACCAGTCCCAAAATGCACATACAATTGTCATAGCAAAACTGCCAGGGGAATAAGAACCACCTGCAAAGAAGACATACATGATAGATGCTTAGTCCGAGGAGGTAGAAAGAAGGAATAAAGTCACACACATGGCCAGTGTGGATGACTGGCAGTCACACACAACCATAGGTAGTCATTGATGTACTATGTAACCAGGTGAGACATGCAAGAACAATGACAAGCCAGCGGGATGTTTTGTGTAGCCATGGGTAACAGGTGTGCCTACATGGAGTGAAAACCACAAGGACAATCAAACTCTTACCTAACAATGCCTTATTTTCATCACACAGGCAGTGGTGCACTGACGTAGGTAGAGGAGTAGATAGGCATTACTGAGATGAGGGGGAAGGAAGAATGGTGGCAACATTGACTACAACCACTACTGACATGAGATGGTAGAGTGATCCTAGTTATATAATCCTTGTGGTCTCAGTTAGAGGAGAGGGAAAAGAAGGAAGTCACACACATGGTCAATGTGGATGACTGGCAGTCACACACAAGGCATAGGTAGTCATTGATGTACTATGTATCCAGGTGATTTATGCATTAAAAATGACAAGCCAGACAGGATGTTTTTCTTGTAGTTGAAACCATCAAAATACCCCCAAGAACTCTTACCTGATAATGCCTGACAGCAAGTAGGAGTGACCAGATCATACCACAGACTGTCAGTGGCCAGTGGCTAATAGGAGTGGGAAAACAGGGTCTGTGTGTGGTGTGAATGTGTATGTGTGCAGTGTGCCATGTATGGTGTGTGTACATGGGTGATGAAGGAAAGTCAAAGTTGAAAGCTATAGCCTGTGGTGTACAATGCAACTGGAGGATGAAGTGTTCTGAGAATAACAAACCTACAAAAAAGATTCTAGTAGTTTGGACCTCGAAGAACCAGGCTGAACATTGTGCAGGTATATTATGCATAGATATTCGTGGGCGCATAGTCAACATTTCAACACCGGAGAGTCTTCTTCAGGCAAATACAACACTTGGAGACACACTTTAGAAAACAGACTGTTTTGAATGTGTCCAGACTATTTTTTGATGAGGTTGCAGAGCACACACACAAAATTTGGTCTGGGGACAAAGCTAGTTGTTAACTGGTGAGTGTCCAAAGAGTAAGGTTTAGTATGCAATAATATACAAAATTGTGAACTTGAGAGGCCCTCTGCTATAACTACAACACAAGCTGTCACATACCAAGTGAAGTCAGACAGACCAGTCCAAAAGGGGAACTTGGGATGGTTCTGAGGAGGAATCCAAGCATTACTTCACAGTTTTCCCATGAAGAGTTATGCACCTCTCAATGGTATGCCCCACCTTGTATATATAGTCTCGTGCCCAGACTACTACTTTTGCCGAGAGCATTTTTCCAGCTGGCGTGAACAATGTGGTCTGGGAACGAGACTACCTTGCATACCTGGGGTGGATGTTGAAGTTGGTCATCAGAATCTTTCCTGAGGGGTTGGCTAATACTTACTGAGGATTGTCCCCCTCAAATGTTATACACATTCTCTCACGTTGTGTTAAATGTCTTTGGAGAATTCTCTGTGAATTCCACAAATACCCCATATCTACCTAGCCTCGAACCCAGGCTTTCCGTTCCGGATTTTGTCTCGCAGCTTTGGAGAAAAGCTGCGAGACAAAATCCAGAACGGAAAGCCTGGGTTCGAGGCTAATATCTACCTGTCACACTGTGCATGACAGGGAGATATGGGGTATTTGTAAGAGATGTTTAGGGCGATGGTACGCAGGATTGTACCCGGCTTGTTCCATTAGGACATGTCAGTTCCCCTCCTACCCCCCATCAAGCCCCTGGTATTGGAAGTAGGTCATACCACTGGCACATGTAGGCGCATTACGTTGCTCTCATCTCAAATTTGTAATATACATGCTGCACTTACGTACATTTCCTAGTTCATCCGCTGTTCGGCAGTGCGTCTAGCAAGGCCAAGGGTTAGTCGGAGCTTGCTCAAACCATAGATAGTAGAGTGTCACTCTACTATCTATGCTCAAACAAAGCGAATAAGGGGCGTGGTCACGCACCTAATGGAGCGGGGGCACCCTACTCCGATTGCAGTGTTCACTGAGTCCACGTGTTGTGTTGCTGGCTGTCTACTTATGTGAACTGAGATGCTGCCAAGAGATGCCAAGGGTGAGGAACCTCATATGCAGTAGTTGTAATATCGCAGGGCAAACGCTTTCTGTTCCGCGGCGTGATCGACGCTGCTGAACGGTGCGGGCCTGGCTTGCGAGACTACATCAATTGTGAGAAAATACTCTGATGGCATGTACGAGTTTTGGTAAGCCAAGAATAGCTGTGGTCAAAGCTTCTTCCAAGCTCACTCCATTATAATCTCGCGTAGCCGAACTTAGAGAGTCTGGCTAGGCGAGACTTGTTACACAAAAATCGGTCCTACCCAATTATAGTGGTCCCCCGTGTGGGAGGACCATGTTTCCCCCTAGTCTCGTTCCCAGACCGCATTTTTTGCGCGCGTCCGCCGGAAAAAAGGGTCTGGTGAACTGCCTATTCCGTTTTCGTTCAAGTGCGCCGGAATGCTGGCGCATTGTTCTTTTCTAATTTAATGCTTGACGTCATCGAAGATTGCATTCCACATTGCGTGCCAACGATCTACTAGCGAAATGGACATTGATCGGGCAACCCTAGCTGCCGTGAGTAGACTAGGCTATTGTATCTATCGAAAGGAGCACGAGTAGGCTGTCTAGGAGTTTGCTGTTTACTAGAGCGCTTTTGAATTTACAATCCAGTTGACGTGACGTCACGGTAGTTTCAAAATATTGGAACCAAAACAGTATAGGCAGTTCACCAGACTACTTTCCCGCTCGGCGAAAAGTTGTCTGGGCACGAGACTAGTTTCCCCCCGGACCAGATGTCCCCCTGGACATGTGGTCCTAGGACCAAATACCCCCAGCCAGGACAGGATGTCCCCCCACAGTGAAGTACCAGTCCCACCTTTCCAGTGATGGGAAGCTGGGTGCGGGGCCTGGAAACAAGGCTGGCCTCATTCAGCGAAATTTTCCTGAGCGGTCTCATGCAGAGGACAGCATGCTGCCATGTTACGCTTTAGTCTCGCAAGCCAGACCCTTCACCATTCCACAGCACCAATCGCTTTCAGTATTGGCACGTGGAGGCATACTGAAAGCGATCGGTACTGTGGAACGGAAACGGTCTGGCTTTCAATACTAGCTATGCTTCTACTCGAATTTTTCGCGCCCACCCGAAAATGTGGTCTGGAAACGAGACTAGTCGGTAGAGGCATGTAGTCTGGGCGCGAGACCATCTACTGACATCAAGTTGAAGCATGGATATTTTTTAGTTTTGATGGACAGAATGGCCACAGACAGGGGATAATATAGCTGCTTCGTAACCTCAGACTCATGTGGTGACAACTCGTCCTAAGGGGGACAACTTGTCTTAGGACCAGCTGTCCTAGGGGGACACGTGGTCCTAGGACAAGTTGTCCTGGGGGACAGCTGGTCCTAGGACCACGCATCCAGGGGGACAATTAAAGGGGGGACATCCCATCCTTTGGCACCCCGGACTGATTTTGGCTGCCAAAAATGTTGCCCCGGACTATTTTTGGTTGCCAAAACTGGTCCTAGCAGGACCAAATTTGGCAACCGGGGGACCACTTTTGGCAGCCGAAAATGGTCAGGGGCATGGACTAGTTTTAGTCCCAAGGACTGGTTTTGATCCAAAGGTGTCTGTATCAGAGAGGTTCCACTGTATTCAGTGAATAGTTTTCAAACAGTGCACACATGCATTCACACGCATGCCACACACATGCACACGCATACACACATGCACACACACGCATGTACACACATGCACACACCACGCATGCAAACAAAGTCAGGTTATCATGAGCTATTACTCTCGCCCCTTCACTCTATTCTTCTCTCCTGCTCTCATAGTGAGCTCATTGGTAGCCTGTCATTGATTGTGTGGGTGGGAGGGTCAAAGTACGAAGGACCTCACTGTGTAGAGGCAAAGTTCAGGGTTTTATCTGACAGCAGATATGTTCTATGAACTCACAGCTGAACAAACCAGTTATCACTGCCATGTACATATGCTTAGGCAACATGTAAGAATGTATATATAACCCGTTACCTAGGCAACATGTAAGAATGTATATCTCTGGTCCAGTGATGTTTCCTAAAACAAACCATCTGCAATTGTGGCCAGTGGAATGTTGTTATTACAAGATGTTGTTGAACAAAAGCTAGTGTGACAAGACATGTAACTCTCCACCAGACCTTGCCGTCACTCACTCTTCTATACACATGTTCCCTCTACCTGTACACTTTTCACACACACCCTGCACCCAACTCTTCCTTCACCCCGCACACCCTCCACCTCATGCATTCTTCACATATCTCAGAACAGCATACAGATTTGACAGTGCCACCTCTCTTTGCTTGTGAAATCATCATGGCTCTCAACTACCTCAACAGGGTCAGTATAGGTGTCCTTCCCTTCCTCCTTCCCCTCCCCTCCCCTCCCCTCCCCCTCTCTTCCCTCCCTCCCCTCCCTTTGCTCACCTTCCCCCTCCCCTCTCCCTTCCCTCCCCTCTCCCTTCCCTCACCTCCCCTCCCTCCCCTCCCCTCCCTTCCCTTCCTCTCCCTCCCTCCCCCTCCCTCCCTCCCCTTCCCTCCCTCCCCCTCCCCTCCCTCCCCTTCCCTCCCTTCCCCCCCTCCCTCCCCTTCCCTCCCTCCCCCTCCCCTCCCTCCCCTTCCCTCCCTCCCCCTCCCCTCCCTCCCCTTCCCTCCCTCCCCCTCCCCTCCCTCCCCTTCCCTCCCTCCCCTCCCCTCCCTTCCCCTCCCTCCCCTCCCTTCCCTTCCCTTCCCTTCCCTCCCCTCCCCTCCCTTCCCTCCCCTCCCCTCCCTTCCCTCCCCTCCCCTCCCTTCCCTCCCCTCCCCTCCCTTCCCTTCCTCCCCTCCCTTTGCTCACCTTCCCCCTCCCTCCCCTCCTTCCCTCCCTTTGCTCACCTTCCCCCTCCCTCCCCTCTCCTCCCCTCTCCCTTTGCTCACCTTCCCCCTCCCCTCCCCCCCTCCTTGCTCCCATCCATCTCCCTCCTTCATACCTAGTCCTTGACACAAATGCTTTTTTGCCTATTCTATTCCCTTATGCTCTCCAGTTATGCCTGTTACGCTTTTGAAGTTAACCTATTATTCTCAAATTATAGGCAAAAATTTATTTAGTACACAGACAAAATAGCTCATTTTCTATTGTACTGAAGCATGACAGAAACAGAAATATAATCTTCATGCTCTGAACAGAGGTCCACGCATAATTATAACATTCTCACACAGAGAAAGGTTCGAGGCTAGCCTATTATTCTCACTGGTCTAAAGATTTTTATTCCAGCATAATTCCCTTACGCTTCTCATGCCTATTATGCTAGCATGTGTCAAGGCCTATTCATCCCCTCTTTCCCTCCCCTCCCCCTCCTCCCTCCCCTCCCTCGTACGCGTCCCTCCCCCTCCTCCCCCTCCTTCCTCTCTCCTTCCCCTCCCTCTCCACCCCTCCCTCCCCTCTTTCCTCCCTCTCTTCCCCCTCACCTCCTCCCTCCCCCTCCCTCCCCCTCCCTCCCTCCCCTCCCTCCCCTCCTTCCCTCCCTTGCCTCCATCTCCCTCTCTCCCACTCCCTCCCCCTCCCTCCCTCCCTCACCTCTCCCTCTCCTTCCCCCTTCCTCCCCATCCTCTCTACTTTCTCCTTCACATCCTACCCTTCCTCCTCCCCTCCCTCATTCCTCCCTACTTTCTCCTTCACATCCTACCCTTCCTCCTCCTCCCTCTCCCTCCCCCTCTATGCTCCCCTCTACCCTCCCTCTCCCTCCTCTCTCCTCTCCCTCTCCCTGTCCCTCTTCTCTCCCTCTCATTCCTCCCCCTTCCCTTCTCCTGTCCTTCCCTCCCTCTCCCTCCTTCCTCCCCTCCCTTTCCCCCTCCCTTTCCGCCTTTCTCACCCTCTGCTCTCCCTCTTCTCTTTCCCCCTCTTTCCCCCTCTCTCCCCCTTCCTCCCCCTCTCTCCCCCCCTCTCCCCCCCTCCTCCCCCTCTCTCCCCTCTACTCTCTCCCCCTCCTCCCCCTCTCTCCCCCCCTCCTCCCCCTCTCTCCCCCTCCCCTCTACTCTCCCCCCCTCCTCCCCCTCTCCCCCTCTTCTCCACATTTTCATTTGTCATCTTTTGTGGTACTGAGGGTATACTAGTAGAATATAACTAAACGGCCTGGGAAATATTCCCACAAGTAGTAGAAAGACTGATTCCTCATGGGTTCACCTCTCCCCCTCACAGACGGACGTGCACACTGGTACGCCAGAGTACCTGGCTCCACAGATCATCCAGGGACAGGGGCACGGGGAGGAGCTGGATTGGTGGGCACTTGGTATCTCATCTGTGAGATGCTTGTGGTGTAAGTGGGGATGTGGGTTGTGAAAAGTGTGTGGGTGCGGAGATGTGTGGGAGGGGGTGAAATTTCATCTTCCCCATTCTCCACTTTTCTCTTTCCTCCCCTTTCCCCTCTCTTTCCTCCCCTTTCTCCCTCTTTCCTCCCCTTTCCCCTCTCTTTCCTCCCCTTTCTCCCTCTTTCCTCCCTCCCCTCCCTTTCCCCCTCCTTTCCTCCCTTTCTCCCTCTCCTCCCTCTTCATCTTCCATCCTCCATGCTCTAGCTATCCACCATTTTTTGATGAACATCTGTTTCGTATCTATGAGATCCTAGAGGAAGTTTGAATGGCCAAAGCAGATCGACCAAAGTGCAAAAGATCTCAATGACCCTTAGAGATGTGACATGAAGGCTTGGGAGCATGAAGGTGCATGTGTGTGTGGGTGTGAGGGTGCATGGGTGTGTGAAGGGGTGTGTGTGTGGGGGTGAGGGGTGTGTGTGGGAGGAATGGTGTGGAATGAGTGGGAGAGGAAGATAGAGAGTGAGGGGGACACGATTATTGGGTGCTCCTCTCCCAAGGCGGCAAGGTGGTGAATGGACTCACTGACTTACAAGAAATCTTGTTCTGTATTGCACTGTTGTGTGCATGGCTTGTGTGTTGTCCAAGAAAATATACTCTGCTGCCTGCTTAAATCTGTCCCGTGTCTCTCCCCTCTTGCTCCCCTTTCTATTTTTCTATTTGTGCATGCCAACAAACTGAACCTACCAATATGCATGGCCTGTGTTGTCTTAAAATATCCTGCTGTCTATTGTTCTCATGTTTCTCTTCCCTCTTGCCCCTCCCAATTCCCTTCTAGTCTCAGCACGGAATACTCCACATCGTAAAGCAGTCCTCTAAACAGCAAGACTTAGTACAAGACTTCAAGGTACCTAGTGTAGATATTAACTACATTTTGCCTTCTTTGGCAGAATGCAGGTGTGTGCAGGTAGGTTAGGAGGTAGCTAAATACTGTGAATGCATATTTAGCACGTTAAGTGCCTGACAAACTGGTGAGGTTTGTACCAGGTGTAGGCTTTGTATGAATAGGGTGTAGGTAAATGCACACGTACGTATTTTTATTACAATGCAGTTGTGAACATTGTTCACAACTGTGTTAAGTTTGGGGCTCCATGATGCTTTGTATTGCTTTTGGTTTTTGTAACCAGCGTTGTGTTTTGCAGGTGGTACTTTAGCTTTCTTAGGTAGAAATAGAAACTGATGCAATTTAGTTTGTGTTTTTGTTTGTGCAGTTAAGAGCTAATTAGCCCAGACTTAGCTACTATTTTTTTTTAATATTCTGAATTGTATATAATCAGAATTGTAGCATTGCAGGTAAATACCAGTTGCATTTCAAGGTGCAACTGATTTACAGCTGTCTGCCCCAATAGCACGTAATGTCCATTGTTCTCACAATTTTGTGAGAATTGTAATCACGTATGCATGTTGGGCAGGTAAATGCTTCCCTTAAGGTAATTACATAGATCTATATCTAGCATGCATCTATCATGGGGTGAAATGGTAGAGCTACTTGTGATGGTCACTGGGAGGAGGTTTGGAGGTCACATCTATGCATGGAAACAGTGCTGGGCTTGTGAAAAGATGGTGCCAACCCTATTCTGATTGTGTAGTCTCAACTGGCTTTTCTGAAAGCCATTAACTCACAAAAGACCTTTGCCCCTCTTACCTGTCCCTGTCCTCATCCATGTTCCTGTCCGTCTGTCCCTGTTCATATTCCTGTCCCTGTCTATCTGTTCCTCTCCCTGTCCATGTCTCCTATAGTATATGCAGTGATGTGCGATAGTATATGCAGTGATGTAATATAGCATGCAGTGATGTAATATAGCATGCAGTGATGTGCTATAATATATGCAGTGATGTACTATAGCATGCAGTGATGTGCAATAGTATATGCAGTGATGTACTATAGCATGCAGTGATGTGCAATAGTATATGCAGTGATGTAATATTGCATGCAATGATGTAATATTGCATGCAGTGATGTGCAATGGTGTATGCAGTGATTTACAACAGCATGCAGTGAATGTGCAATGGTATATGCAGTGTTGTACTGTAGCATTCAGTGATGTGGAATAGTGTATGCGTGATGAGCTGTAGCATGCAGTGATGTGCAATAGTATATGCAGTGATACACTATAACATCCAGTGATGTGCAATAGTATATTCAGTGATATGCAATAGCATGCAGCAATGTGCGATAGTATATGCAGTGATGTGCAATAGTATATGCAGTGATGTGCAATAGTATTTGCAGTGATGTGCAATAGTATATGCAGTGATATACAATAGCATGCTGTGAAGTGCAATAGTATATGCAGTGATATGCAATAGCATGCAGGAATGCGCAGTAGTATACGCAGTGATGTAATATAACATGCAGTAATATGCAGTAGTATAAGCAGTGATGTGCATTAATATATGCAGTGATGTAATATTGCATGCAGTGTTGTGCAATAGTGTATGCAGTGATGTACTATCGCAGCAGTGATGTGCAATAATAGATGCAGTGATATGCAATAGCATTCAGCAATGCGCAGTAGTATATGCAGTAATGTAATATTGCATGCAGTGATGTGCAGTAGTGTATGCAGTGATGTACTATAGCATGCGGTGATGTGCAATAGTACATGCAGTGATTTACAATCGCATGCAGTGAATGTGCAATGGCATATGCAGTGATATGTAATAGCATGCAGCAATGTGCAGTAGTATATGCAGTGATGTACTATAGCATGCAGTGATGTGCAATAGTATATGCAGTGATATGCAATAGTATATGCAGTGATGTAATATGGCATGCAGTGATGTGCAATAGTATATGCTGTGGTGTGTGATAGTATATGCAGTGATGTAATATGGCATGCAGTGATGTCAATGGTATATGCCCGGGTGTACTATGGCATGCAGTGATGTGCAATACTATATGCAGTGATGTGCATTAGTATATGCAGTGATGTAATATTGCAAGCAGTGATGTGCAATTGTGTATGCAGTGATGTACTATAGCTTATGTATAGTGATATGCAATAGTAATGCTGTGATGTGATATGCATGGCATGCAGTGATGTGCAATAGTATATGCAGTGATGTGAAATGCTAATGCAGTGATGTGCTATAGTATTGCTGTGATCTGCTATAACATGCAGTGATGTGCAGCAGGGTTGTAGTAATTGAAAAACCAAATGTAATGACTACGTAATGATTACAGGTTTTCAAACAGTAATTTGTAATTGTAATTTCACTTCACGACAACTGATGTAATTTGTAATGCTGAACAAAAGGCATGTAATTGTTTGCAGGGGATAGTAAAATAACAATTACAAGTTCAATTACAATACTGGCAAACTCAGCATACTCAGCTGACCTCATGCTGTTCAAGACGTGGCAAGAGCATGCTTTGTCAGCACATTTACATTAAAACCAATTCATGACTACTTCGACCTGTAATTTAACAATGTCATTTGTAATTTTGTCATTTTTCTGTAATTGTAATCATTACTCGTGAGCAACCTTGGTAATTGTAATTGGTATTAATTGACGATTCAGGCTCAAGTAATTGTAATCAATAAAACCATGCCAGAATTCAATTACTACAACCCTGATGTGCAGTAGCGTATGCAGGGATATGCAATAGCATACAGCAATGTGCAGTAGTATATGCAGTGATGTGCAATAGTATATGCAGTGTTGTAATATGGCATGCAGTGATGTGCAATTGTATAGCAGTGATGTGCGATAGTATATGCAGTGATGTGCAATAGTATATGCAGTGTTGTAATATGGCATGCAGTGATGTGCAATTGTATAGCAGTGATGTGCGATAGTATATGCAGTGATGTAATATGGCATGCAGTGATGTGCAATAGTATATGCCCGGATGTACTATGGCATGCAGTGATGTGCAATTGTATATGCAGTGATATGCAATAGTGTATGCAGTGATGTAATATGCATGGCATGAGTGATGTTCAATACTATATGCAGTGATGTGACATACTAATGCAGTGATGTGGAATAGTATATGCAGTAATGTGCAAAGTATATGCAGTGATATGCTATAACATGCAGTGATGTGCAATAGTATATGCTGTGATGTTCTATAACATGCAGTGATGTGCAATGTATATGCAGTGATATGCAATAGCATGCAGCAATGTGCAGTAATATATGCAGTGATGTAATATATCATGCAGTGAATTGCAATAGTATATGGAGTTTTGTAATATGGCATGCAGTGATGTGCAATAGTATATGCCCGGATGTACTATGGCATGCAGTGATGTGCAATAGTATATGCAGTGATGTACTTTAGCTGCAGTGATGTGCAGTATTATATGCAGTGGTATACAATAACATGCAGTGATGTGCAATAGAATATGCAGTGATAAGTAATAGCATGCAACAATGTGCAGTAGTATATGCAATGATGTATAGCATGCAGTGATGTGCTATAGTATATGCAGTGAGGGCAATATTATATGCAGTGATGTGCAATAGTACATGCAGTGTTGTACTGTTGCAAGCAGTGATGTTCAATTGTTTGCAGTTATGTACTATAGGATGCAGTCATGTGCAATATTATAAGCGTGATGTGGAATAGTGGATGCAGTGATGTTCTATAGCATGCAGTGATGTGCAATAGTGTGTGCAGTGATGTGCAATGGTATATTCAGTGATATACTCTAACGTGTCGATATGTGCAATATTATGCAGTGATATGCAAAGCATGCAGCAATCTGCAATAGTAATACAGTGATGTAATAAAGCATGCAATGATGTGCAATTATATATGCAGTAATGTACTATAACATGCAGTAATATACAATAGTATATGTTTGGGTGTGCATTAGTGTATGCAGGATGGACTGTAGCATGCAGGGATGTGTAATAGAATATTTAGTGATGTTCAATAGTGTATACAGTGATGTACTACAGCATGCAGTGATGTGCAATAGTGTATGTAGTGTTGTGCAATAGTATATGTAGTGATGTACTATAGCATGCAATGATGTGCAATTCTATATGCAGTGATGTCCTATAGCTTGCAGCAATGTGGGATATGCAGTGATGTGCATAGTATATGTAGGGTGTACTATAGTCATGTGCAATAGTATAAGCAGTGTTGTGCTATAGCATGCAGGATGTACAAAAGTATACGCAATGATGTCTATAGCTTGCAGTGATGTGCAATAATATATGCGGTGATGTGGTTTAGTATATGCAGTGATGTGCAATAGTATATGTGGTCAGGGAATGTATGGGGGTGAATGGAAAGTGAGGGAAATCAAGGGAATGTCGGGAATGTATGCGGGTGGATGAAGTCTTTTTGCAAGGTCAGGGGAGTGTCGGGAATGTACGTGGGTAGATGCAGTGTTTGTGGAGGTCGGGAATGCCAGGGGAATATATGGGGTGGATGCAAAATACCAGGGGAATCCCAGAGGGTTCAATCTGTTGGGTGGATACCAAGTGTTTGGGGACGCAAGGGGAATGCTAGGGTAGTGTATGGTGGTGGATGCCTTCTGTTTGGGGACGCCAGGGGAATGCTAGGGGAACGTATGGGGGTAGGTGCAAAGTGCCAGGGGAATGTTGGGGAATGCCAGGGGAACGTATGGGAGTGGGTGCAAAGTGCCAGGCGAACGTATGGGGATGTATGCATTGTGCCAGGGGGCACTTTGCAACCAGTCGCATATGTTACCCTGGCATTCCCTTGGGTTCCCATGGCACTTTACACCCACTGCCATACGTTCTCTTGGCATTCCCTGCGTTCCATTGGCACAATGCACACATCCCCATATGTCCCCCTGGCACTTTGCACCCACTACCATATGTTCCCCTGGCATCACCCTGCATTCCCCTGGCACTGCACCCACTTCCATAAGTTCCCATGGCATTCCCCGGCATTCCCATGGGATCCCCTGGCACTTTGCACCCACCCCCATACGTTCCCATGGGATTCCCCTGCATTCCCCTGGGTTCCCCTAGCACTTTGCACCCAGTCCCATATGGTCCCATGGCATTCCCCTGCATTCCCCTGCCACTTTGCACCCACTCCCATACGTTCCCCTGGCATTCCCCTGCATTCCCCTGGCACCTTGCGCCCAGTCCCATACATTCCCCTGGCATTCCCATGGGATCCCCTGGCACTTTGCACCCACCCCCATACGTTCCCGTGGGATTCCCCTGCATTCCCCTGGGTTCCCCTAGCACTTTGCACCCAGTCCCATATGGTCCCCTGGCATTCCCCTGCATTCCCCTGCCACTTTGCACCCACTCCCATACGTTCCCCTGGCATTCCCCTGCATTCCCCTGGCACTTTGCGCCCACTCCCGTACATTCCCCTGCATTCCCCTGTCACTTTGCACCCACTCCCATACGTTCCCCTGGCATTCCCCTGCATTCCCCTGGCACTTTGCACCCACTCCCATACATTCCCCTCCATTCCCCTGTCACTTTGCACCCACTCCCATACATTCCCCTCCATTCCCCTGTCACTTTGCACCCACTCCCATATGTTCCCCTGGCATTCCCCTGCGTTCCATTTCATTCCCCTGGCACTTTGCACCCACTCCCATGCGTTCCCCTGGCATTCCCCTGCATTCCCCTGGCACCTTGCGCCCAGTCCCATACATTCCCCTGGCATTCCCATGGGATCCCCTGGCACTTTGCACCCACCCCATACGTTTCCGTGGGGTTCCCCTGCATTCCCCTGGGTTCCCCTAGCACTTTGCACCCAGTCCCATATGGTCCCCTGGCATTCCCCTGCATTCCCCTGCCACTTTGCACCCACTCCCATACGTTCCCCTGGCATTCCCCTGCATTCCCCTGGCACTTTGCGCCCACTCCCGTACATTCCCCTGCATTCCCGTCACTTTGCACCCACTCCCATACGTTCCCCTGGCATTTCCCTGCATTCCCCTGGCACTTTGCACCCACTCCCATACATTCCCCTCCATTCCCCTGTCACTTTTCACCCACTCCCATATGTTCCCCTGGCATTCCCCTGCGTTCCATTTCATTCCCCTGGCACTTTGCACCCACTCCCATACATTCCCCTGCATTCTCCTGGCACTTTGCACACATACCCATACGTTCCCCTGGCATTCCCCTGCATTCCCCTGGCACTTTGCGCCCACTCCAGTACATTCTCCTACATTCCCCTCCATTCCCCTATCACTTTGCACCCACTCCCATATGTTTCCCTGGCATTCCCCTGCATTCCATTTCATTCCCCTGGCACTTTGCACCCACTCCCATACATTCCCCTCCATTCCCCTGTCACTTTGCACCCACTCCTATACGTTCCCCTGGCATTCCCCAGCATTCCATTTCATTCCCTGGCACTTTGCACCCACTCCCATACATTCCCCTCCATTCCCCTGTCACTTTGCACCCACTCCTATACGTTCCCCTGGCATTCCCCTGCATTCCATTTCATTCTCCTGGCACTTTACACCCACTCCCATACATTCCCCTGCATTCTCCTGGCACTTTACACCCACTCCCATACATTCCCCTGCATTCTCCTGGCACTTTGCACACATACCCAAACGTTCCCCTGGCATCCCCTGCATTCCCCTGCATTCCCCTGGCATTACGCCCACTCCCATATGTTCCCCTGGCATTCCCTTGCATTCCCCTGCATTCCCCTGGCACTTTGCACCGACTTCCATATGTTCCCCTGGCATTCCCCTACATTCCCCTGCGTTCCTCTGGTGTTTTGCACCCACTCCCATACATTCCCCTGGCATTCCCCTACATTCCCCTGCGATCCTCTGGTGTTTTGCACCCACTCCCATACATTCCCCTGGCATTCCCCTGCGTTCCTCTGGTGTTTTGAACCCACTCCCATACATTCCCCTGGCATTCCCCCACTTTCCTATTGCATTTTGCACACACTCCCATGCATTTCCCTGGCATTCCCTTGCATTCCCCTGGCAATTTGCACCCACTCCTGTATGTTCCCTGGCATTCCCTTTCATTCTCCTACATTCGCCTGGCACTTTGCACCCACCCCTATACGTTCCCCTGGCATTCCCCTGCATTCCCCTGCATTCCCTTGGCACATTGCACCCACTCCCATACGTTCCCCTGGCATTCCCCTGCATTCCCCTGCATTCCCCTTGCACTTTGCACACACTCCCATATGTTGCTGTGGCATTCCCCTGCATTCCCCTGCATTTCCCTGGCGCTTTGCACCCACTCCATACATTCCCCTCGCATTCCCTTGAATTCCCCTGCATTCCCCTTATACTTTGCACCCACTCCCATACGTTCCCCTGGCATTCCTCTGCATTCCCCTGCATTCCCCTGGCACTTTGCACCCACTCCCATACATTCCCCTGCATTCCCTTGGCACTGTGCCCACTCCCATTTGTTCCCCTTGTATTCCCTTGCATTCCCCTGCATTCCCCTGGCACTTTGCACCCACTTTCATACGTTCCCCTGGTATTCCCCTGCATTCCCCTGTTCCTCTGGTGTTTTGCACCCACTCCCATACATTTCCCTGGCATTCCCCCACATTTCCATTGCACTTTGTACACACTCCCATGCATTCCCCTGACACTTTGCACCCACTCCCATCCGTTCCCCTGGTATTCCGCTGCATTCCCGTGCATTCCGCTGGCATATTGCACCCGCTCTATTACGTTTCCTTGGCATTCCCCTGCATTCCCCTTCTTTCACCTGTCACTTTGCACTCCCATACATTCCCCTGGTGTTCCCCTGCATTCCCTTGGCACTTTGCACCCACTCCCATACATTCCGCTGGCACCTTGCACCCACTTCTGTATGTTCCCTGGCATTCCCCTGCATTCCCCTGCATTGCCCTGGCAATTCGCACCCACTCCCTTACGTTTCCCTGTCATTCCCCTGCATTCCCGTTTTCCCCAGGCACTTTGTACCCACTCCAATACGTTCTCCTGACATTCCCCTGCATTCCACTGCATTCCCCAGGGACTTTGTACCCACTCCAATACGTTCTCCTGACATTCCCCTACATTCCACTGCATTCCCCAGGGACTTTGCACACCCTCCAATACGTTTCCCTGGCATTCCCCTGCATTGCCCTGGCACTTTCCACACACTCCCATACGTTCCCCTGGCATTCCCCTGTGTTCCCCTGCATTCCACTGGCAGTTTGCACCCACTCCCATACATTGCTGTGGCACTTCCCATGCAATCCCTTGCATTCCCCTGGCATTTTGCACCCACTCCCATACGTTCCCCTGGCACTTCCCATGCAATCCCTTGCATTCCCCTGGCATTTTGCACCCACTCCCATACGTTCCCCTGGCATTCCCGTGTTCCTCTGGCGTTTTGCACTCCCATACATTCCCCTAGCATTCCCCCACATTCCCATTGTACTTTGCACGCACTCCCATGCATTCCCCTGGCACTTTGCACCCACTCCCATATGTTCCCTGGCATTCCCCTGCATTCTCTTGCCTGGCACTTTGCACCCACTCCTATACGTTCCCCTGGCATTCCCCTGCATTTCCCGGCATTCCCCTGACACTTTGCACCCACTGCCATACGTTCCCCTGGCATCCCCCAGCATTCCCCTGGCACTTTGCACCCACTTCCGTACGTTCCCCTGGCATTCCCCTGCATTCCCTTGGTGCATTGCATTGACTCCCATACATTCCTCTGGCATTCCCCTACATCCCGCATTCTCCAGCATTCCCCTGGCACTTTGCACCCACTCCCTTACGTTTTCCTGGCATTCCCCTGCATTCCCCTGCATTCCCTGGCACTTGCACCCACTGTCTTATGTTCCCTTGGCATTCCCATGCATTCCCCTGCATTCCCCTGTCATCTTACACCTAGTCCTATACGTATCCCTGCTATTCCACTGCATTCCCCAGGCACATTACACCCATTCCGTTACGTTCCCCTGGTGTTCCCCTGCATTCCCTTGCATTCCCACGCATTTCCCTGCATTCCTATGCATTCCCCTGGCACTTTGCACCCACTTCCATATGTTTCCCTGGCATTCACCTGCATTCCCCTGCATTCCCCTGGCACTTTGCACCCACTCCCTTTTGTTCCGCTGGCATTCCCCTACATTCCCCTGCATTCACCTGGCACTTTGTACCCACTCCAGTACGTTCCCCTGTTGTTCCCCTGCATTCCCCTCCATTCCCATGTCACTTTGCACTCACTCCGATACACTCCCCTGGCATTCTCCTGCATTCCCCTGGCACTTTGCACCCACTTCCATACGTTCCCCTGGCATTCCCCTGCATTCCCCTCTGTTCCTTTGGCGTTTAGCACCCACTTCCATACGTTCCCCTGGCATTCCCCTGCATTCCCCTCTGTTCCTTTGGCGTTTAGCACCCACTGCCATACATCCCTTGGCATTCCCCCACATTCCCATTGCACTTTGCACCTACTCCCATATTTTCCATGCCATTCCCCTGCATTCCACTAGATTCCCCTGCATTCCACTAGATTCCCCTGGCACTTTACACCCACTCCCATATGTTCCCTTGGCTTTCCCCTGCATTCCCCTGGCACTTTTCACCCACTCCCATATGTATCTGTGGCATTCCCCTGCATTTCCCTGCTTTTCCCAGGCACTTTGCACCCACTCCCATACATTCCCCTGGCATTCCCTTGCATTCCCCTGCATTACCCTGGCACTTTGCACCCACTTCCATATGTTCCCCTGGCATTCCCCTGCATAACCCTGCATTCTTCTGGCATTTTGCAAACTCTTCCCTACATTCCCCTGCATCCCCTGCATTCACCTGACACTTTGTACCCACTCCCATACGTTCCCGTTATTCCCCTGCATTCTCCTCCATTCCCATGTCACTTCGCACTCACTCCCATACATTCCCCTGGCATTCCTCTGCATTCCCCTGGCACTTTGCACCCACTTCCATACGTTCCCTTGGCATTCCCCTGCATTCCCCTCTGTTGCTTTGTCGTTTAGCACCCACTGCCCTACATCTCCTGGCATTACCCCACATTCCCGTTGCACTTTGCACACTCCCATGTATTCCCCTGGCCTTCCCCTGCATTCCTCAGGCACTTTGCACCTACTCCCATATGTTACATGCCATTCCCCTGCATTCCACTAGTTCCCCTGGCACTTTTCACCCACTCCCATACGTTCCCTTGGCATTCCCCTGCATTTCCCTGGATCTTTTCACCCACTCCCATAAGTATCTTCGTAATTCCCCTGCAATTCCCTGCTTTTCCCAGGCACTTTGCACCCACTCCCATCCATTCCCTTGCATTCCCCTGTATTCCCCTGACACTTTGCACCCACTTCCATACGTTCCCCTGGCATTCCTAACCCTGCATAACCCTGCGTTCTTCTGGCATTTTGCAAACACTTCTCTACATTCCCCTGCATCCCCTGCATTCCCCTGGCACTTTGCACCCACTTCCGTACGTTCCCCTGGAATTCCCCTGCATTCCTCTGCATTTCCCTGGCGCATTGCACCCACTCCCGTACATTCCCCTGGCATTCCCCTGCATTCCCCTGCACTTCCTTGGCACTTTGCACCCACTGTCTTATGTTCCCATGGCATTCCCCTACACTCTCCTGCATTCCCATGTCACCTTACACCTAGTCCCATACGTTCCCCTGCTATTCCCTTACATTCCCCTGGCACTTTGCATCCACTCCCATACGTTCCCCTGCCATTCTCCAGCATTCTCCTGCATTCCCCTGGCACTTTGCACCAACTCCCTTATGTTCCCCTGGCGTTTCCCTGCATTTGACAGGCTCTTTGCACCCAATCTCATACGTTCTCCTGGCATTCCGCTGCATTCCCTCCCATACGTTCCCCTGGCATTCCCCTGCATTCCCCTGGCACTTTGAACCCACTCCGATACGTTCCCCTGGTATTCTGCATTCCCATGGCATTTTGCACCCACTCCCATACATTCCCCTGCATTCCCTTGGCACTTTTCACCCACTCGCATATTTTCCCATGGCATTCCCCTACATTCCCCTTGCACCCCCTCCCATACGTTACCCTGGCATTCACCTGCATTCCCCTGGTGCATTGCACTCACTCCCGTACATTCCTCTGGCATTTCCCTACATCCTCCCGCATTCTCCAGCATTCACCTTGCACTTTGCACCCACTCCCTTACATTTTCCTGGCATTCCCCTGTCATTCCCCTGCATTCCCCTGCATTCCCCTGGCATTTTGCACACCCATACATTCCCCTGTATTCCCCTGGAACTTTTCACCCACTCGCATATTTTCCCATGGCATTCCCCTGCATTCCCCTACATTCCCCTTGCACCCCCTCCCATACGTTCCCCAGGCATTCCCCTGCATTCTCCTGGCATTTGGTATCCACTCCCATTCATTCCTCTGGCATTCACTCACATTTCCATTGTACTTTGCACACTCCCATTTATTCCCTTTGCATTCCCCTGCATTATTCTGGCAATTTGTACCTACTCCCATATGTTCCCTGGCATTCCCCTGCATTCCCCTACATTCCTCTGGCACTTTGCACCAACTCCCATACGTTCCCCTGGCATTCCCCTGCATTCCACTGGCACTTTGCACCCACTCCATTATGTTCCCCTGGCGTTCCCCTGCATTCCCCTGCATTCCCCTGGCACTTTGCACCCACTGCCTTATGTTTTCCCCTGGCGTTCCCCTGCATTCCCCTGCATTCCCCTGGCACTTTGCACCCATTGCCTTATGTTCCCCTGGCATTCTCCTGCATTACCCTGCAATCCCCTGTCACTTCACACCTAGTCCCATACGTTCCCCTTCTATCCCTCTGCATTCCCCTGCATTCCCCTGGCACATTACACCCACTCACATTCTCCTGGCATTTCCCTGCATTGCCCTGCATTCCCCTGGCACTTTGCACCCACTCCCTTACGTTACCCTGGCATTCCCCTGCTTTCCCCTGGCACTGTTCACCCACTCCCATACGTTCCCCTGGTATTTCCCTGCATTCCCCTGCATTCCGCTGGCACATTGCACCCACTCCCTTACATCCCCCTGGCATTCCCCTGCATTCCCTTGCATTCCCCTGGCACTTTGTACCCACTCCCATACGTTCCTGTTATTCCCCTGCATTCACCTCCATTCCCGTCACTTTGCATCACTCCCATATGTTCTCATGGCATTCCTCTGGCACTTTGCACCCACTTCCGTACATTACCATGGCATTCCCCTGGTGCATAGCACCCACTCCCATACGTTCCCCAGGCATTCCCCTGCACCCCCCCGCATTCTCCTGCATTCCCCTGACACTTTGCACCCACTCCCTTGCGTTCCCCTGGCATTCCCCTGCATTACCCTGCAATCCCTTGTCACTTTGCACCTGGTCCCATACGTTCCCTTCTTTCCCCCTGCATCCCCCTGCATTCCCCTGGCACATTACACCCACTCCCTTACATTCCCCTGGCATTCCCTTGCATTCCCCTGCATTTCCCTGGCACTTTGCACCCACTACCTTGCATTCCCCTGGCATTTACCTGCATTTCCCTGGCACTTTGCACCCACTCCCATACGTTTCCCTGGCATTCTGCATTCCCTTGCATCCCCCTACATTCCTCTACCTCTTTGCACACATTCCCATTTGTTCACCTGGCATTCCCTTGCGTTCCCCTGCATTCTCCTGGCACTTTGTACACACTCCCATACTTTCCCCTCCATTCCCGTCATTTCACTCCCGTACGTTCCCCTGGCATTCCCATGCATTCCCCTGGCACTTTGCACCCACTTCCGTACGTTCCCCTGGCACTCCACTGCATTCCCCTGGCACATTGCACCCACTCCCATACGTTCCCCTGGCATTCTCCTGCATCCCCCCGCATTCTCCTGCATTCCCCTGACACTTTGTACCCACTCCCTTACGTTTGCCTGGCAATCCCCTGCATTCCTCTGCAGTGCCATGCATTCCCCTGCATTCCCCTGCATTCCCCTGGCACTTTGCACCCACTGCCTTATGTTCCCCTGGTATTCCTCTGCATTTCCCTGCATTCCCCAGCATTCCCGTGTCAATTTGCACCTAGTCCCATACGTTTCCCTGCTATTCCCCTGCATCCCCCTGCTTCCCCTGGCACATTACACCCACTCCCTCACGTTCCCCCGGCATTCCCCTACATTCCCATGTATTCCCCCAGCATTCCCATGCATTCCCCTGGCACTTTGCACCCACTCCTATACGTTCCCCTGGCATTCCCCTGCATTTCCCGGCATTCCCCTGACACTTTGCACCCACTACCATACGTTCCCCTGGCATTCCCCAGCATTCCACTGGTACTTTGCACCCACTTCCGTACGTTCCACTGGCATTCCCCTGCATTCCCCTGGTGCATTGCATTGACTCCTGTACATTCCTCTGGCATTCCCCTACATCCTCCCGCATTCTCCAGCATTCCCCTGGCACTTTGCACCCACTCCCTTACGTTTTCCTGGCATTCCCCTGCATTCCCCTGCATTCCCCTGGCACTTGCACCCACTGTCTTATGTTCCCCTGGCATTCCCGTGCATTCCCCTGCATTCCCCTGTCATCTTACACCTAGTCCTATACGTACCCCTGCTATTCCACTGCATTCCCCAGGCACATTACACCCATTCCCTTACGTTCCCCAGGTGTACCCCTGCATTCCCTTGCATTCCCACGCATTTCCCTGCATTCCTATGCATTTCCCTGGCACTTTGCACCCACTTCCATTTGTTTCCCTGGCATTCATCTGCATTCCCCTGCATTCCCCTGCATTCTCCTGGCACTTTGCACCCACACCCTTTCGTTCCCCTGGCATTCCCCTACATTCCCCTGCATTAACCTGGCACTTTGTACCCACTCCCATACGTTCCCCTGTTCCCCTGCATACCCCTCCATTCCCATGTCACTTTGCACTTACATACATTCCCCTGGCATTCCCCTGCATTCCCCTGGCACTTTGTACCCACTTCCATACGTTCCCCTGGCATTCCCCTGCATTCCCCTCTGTTCCTTTGGCGTTTAGCACCCACTGCCATACATCCCCTGGCATTCCCCCACATTCCCATAGCACTTTGCACACACTCCAATGTATTCCCCTGGCCTTCCCCTGCATTCCCCAGGCACTTTGCACCTACTCCCATATGTTCCATGCCATTCCCCTGCATTCCACTAGATTCCCCTGGCACTTTACACCCACTCCCATATGTTCCCTTGGCATTCCCCTGCATTCCTCTGGCACATTTCACCCACTCCCATATGTATCTGTGGCATTCCCCTGCATTTCCCTGCTTTTCCCAGGCACTTTGCACCCACTCCCATACATTCCCCTGGCATTCCCTTGCATTCCCCTGCATTCCCCTGGCACTTTGCACCCACTCCCATACATTCTCCTGGCATTCCCTTGCATTCCCCTGCATTCCCCTGGCACTTTGCACCCACTTCCATACGTTTCCCTGGCATTCCCCTGCATAACCCTGCATTCTTCTGGCATTTTGCAAACACTTCCCTACATTCCCCTGCATCCCCTGCATTCACCTGGCACTTTGTACCCACACCCATACGTTCCCCTGTTATTCCCCTGCATTTCCCTCCATTCCCATGTCACTTTGCACTCCCATACATTCCCCTGGCATTCCCCTGCATTCCCCTGGCACTTTGCACCCACTTCCATACGTTCTCTTGGCATTTTCCTGCATTCCCCTCTGTTGCTTTGGCGTTTAGCACCCATTGCCATACATCCCCTGGCATTACCCCACATTCCCATTGCACTTTGCACTCCCATGTATTCCCCTGGCCTTCCTCTGCATTCCCCAGGCACTTAGCACCTACTCCCATATGTTACATGCCATTCCCCTGCATTCCACTAGATTCCCCTGGCACTTTTCACCCACTCCCATACGTTCTCTTGGCATTACCCTGCATTCCCCTGGATCTTTTCACCCACTCCCATAAGTATCTGTGGAATTCCACTGCATTTCCCTGCTTTTCCCAGGCACTTTGCACCCACTCCCATCCATTCCCTGGCATTCCCTTGCATTCCCCTGCATTCCACTGACACTTTGCACCCACTTCCATACGTTCCCCTGGCATTCCCCTGCATAACCCTGCGTTCTTCTGGCATTTTGCAAACACTTCCCTACATTCCCCTGCATCCCCTGCATTCCCCTGGCACTTTGCACCCACTTCCGTACATTCTCCTGGCATTCCCCTGCATAACCCTGCGTTCTTCTGGCATTTTGCAAACACTTCCCTACATTCCGCTGCATCCCCTGCATTCCCCTGGCACTTTGCACCCACTTCCGTACGTTCCCCTGGAATTCCCCTGCATTCTTCTGTATTTACCTGGCGCATTGCACCCACTCCCTTACATTCCCCTGGCATTCCCCTGCACTTCCTTGGCAATTTGCACCCACTGCCTTATGTTCCCCTGGCATTCCCCTGCAGTGCCCTGCATTGCCCTGTCACCTTACACCTAGTCCCATACATTCCCCTGCTATTCCCTTACATTCCCCTGGCACTTTGCATCCACTCCCATACGTTCCCCTGCCATTCTCCTGCATTCCCCTGCATTGCCCTGGCACTTTGCACCAACTCCCTTGCGTTCCCCTGGCATTTCCCTGCATTCGCCTGGTTCTTTGCACCCACTCCCATAAGTATCTGTGGAATTCCACTGCATTTCCCTGCTTTTCCCAGGCACTTTGCACCCACTCCCATCCATTCCCTGGCATTCCCTTGCATTCCCCTGCATTCCGCTGACACTTTGCACCCACTCCCATACGTCCCCCTGGCATTCCCCTGCATTCCCCTGGTATTCTCCTGCATTCCCATGGCATTTTCCACCCACTTCCATACATTCCCCTGCATTCCCTTGGCACTTTTCACCCTCTCGCATATTTTCCCATGGCATTCCCCTGCATTCCCCTTGCACCCCCTCCCATACGTTACCCTGGCATTCACCTGCATTCCCCTGGTGCATTGCACTCACTCCCGTACATTCCTCTGGCATTTCCCTACATCCTCCCGCATTCTCCAGCATTCACCTTGCACTTTGCACCCACTCCCTTACATTTTCCTGGCATTCCCCTGCATTCCCATGCATTCCCTTGGCACTTGCACCTACTGTCTTATGTTCCCCTGGCATTCCCGTACATTCCCTTGCAATCCCGTCATTTTACACCTAGTCCTATACGTAACCCTGCTATTGCACTGCATTCCCCAGGCACATTACACCCATTCCCTTACGTTCCCCTGGCGTCCCCCTGCATTCCCTTGCATTCCCATGCATTTCCCTGCATTCCTATGCATTCCCCTGGCACTTTGCACCAACTTCCATAGGTTTCCCTGGCTTTCACCTGCGTTACCCTGCATTTACCTGGCACTTTGCACCCACTCCCTTTCGTTCCCCTGGCATTCCCCTACATTCCCCTGCATTCACCTGGCACTTTGTACCCACTCCCACACGTTGCCCTGTTATTCCCCTGCATTTCCTCCATTCCCATGTCACTTTGCACTCCCATACATTCCCCTGGCATTCCCCTTAATTCCCCTGGCACTTTGCACCCACTTCCATACGTTCCCCTGGCATTACCCTGCATTCCCCTCTGTTCCTTTGGCATTTAGCACCCACTGCCATACATCCCTGGCATTCCCCCATATTCCCATTGCACTTTGCACACAAACGTATTGTAGTAGGTGCAAAGAGTCGGGGGAATGCAGGGGAATGCCAGGGGAACATCTAGGAGTGGGTGCAAAGTGCCAGGGGAATGCATGGGAATATTGTGGGAATGCATTGGAATGTAGGGGAATGCAGGGAATGCCGGGGAATGCATGGGAATGTGTGCAAACTGCAATGGGAATGTGAGGGAATACCAGGGGAATTTATGGGAGTGGGTACAAAACGCCAGGCGAATGCAGGGGAATGCAGGGGAATGCCAGCAGAACGTATGGGTATGAGTGCTAAGCATTCCCTGGCATTCACCTGCATTTCCCTGCATTCCCCTGCATTCCCCTAGCACTTTGCACCCACTCATACATTCCCCTGGCATTCCCCTGGCATTCCCCTGCATTCCCCTGGCGCTTTGCACCCACTCCATTACGTTCCCCTGGCATTCCCCTGCATTCCGCTGCATTCCCATGTCACCTTACACCTAGTCCCGTACGTTCCCCTGCTATTTCCCCTACATTCCACTGAACTCCCTTGCATTCTCATGCATCCCCCTGCATTCCAGTGCGTTCCGCTGGCACTTTGCATCCAATCCCATTCGTTCCCCTGGCATTCTCCTGCATTCCCCTGCATTCCCCTAGCACTTTGCACAAACTCCCTTACGTTCCCCTGGTATTTCCCTGGATTCCCCTGGCTCTTTGCACCCACTCTCATACGTTCCCCTGGCATTCCCCTTGCATTCCCCTGCATTCCCCTGGCATTTTACACCCACTCCCATACATTTCCCTGTATTCCCCTGGCACTTTTCACCCACTCGCATATTTTCCCATGGCATTCCCCTGCAAATCCCCTACATTCCACTTGGACTCCCTCCCATACGTTCCCCAGTCATTCCCCTGCATTCCCCTGCATTGACCTGGCATCCACTCCCATTCCCCTGGCATTCCCTCACATTTCCATTGCACTTTGCACACTCCCATGCATTCCCCTGGCATTCCCCTGCATTACTCTGGCACTTTGTACCTACTCCCATATGTTCGCTGGCATTCCCCTGCATTCCCCTACATTCCTCTGGCACTTTGCACCAACTCCCATACGTTCCCCTGGCATTCCCCTGCATTCCACTGGTACTTTGCACCCACTCCATTACGTTCCCCTGGCGTTCCCCTGGCATTCCCCTGCATTACCCTGCAATCCCTTGTCACTTTGCACCTTGGCCAATACGTTCCCTTTTTTCTCCCTGCATTCCCCTGCATTCCCCTTGCACATTACACCCACTCCCTTACACTCCTGGCGTTCCCTTGCATTCCTCTGCATTTCCCTTGCACTTTGCACCCACTACCTTGCATTCCCCTGGCATTCACCTGCATTTCCCTGGCACTTTGCACCCACTCCCATACGTTTCCCTGGCATTCTGCATTCCCCTGCACCCCCTACATTCCTCTACCTCTTTGCACACATTCCCGTTCGTTCAGCTGGCATTCCCTTGCATTCCCCTGCATTCTCCTGGCACTTTGTACACACTCCCATACATTCCCGGTTTTTCCCCTACATTCCCCTCCATTCTCCTGTCACTTCACTCACTCCAATACGTTCCCATGGCACTCACCTGCATTCCCCTGGCACATTGCACCCACTCCCATACGTTCCCCTGGCATTCTTCTGCATTCCCCTGCATTCTCCTGCATTCCCCTGGCACTTTGTAACCACTCCCTTACGTTTGCCTGGCAATCCCCTCCATTCCTCTGCATTCCAATGCATTCCCCTGCATTCCCATGCATTCCCCTGGCACTTTGCACCCACTGCCTTATGTTCCCCTGGTATTCCCCTGCATTTTCCTGCATTACCCAGCATTCACGTGTCAATTTGCACCTAGTCCCATACGTTTCCCTGCTATTCCCCTGCACCCCCCTGCTTCCCCTGGCACATTACACCCACTCCCTTACATTCCCCCGGCATTCTGCTGCATTCCCCTACATTCCCATGCATTCCCCCAGCATTCCCATGCATTCCCCTGGCACTTTGCACCCACTCCTATACGTTCCCCTGGCATTCCCCTGCATTTCCCGGCATTCCCCTGACACTTTGCACTCACTACCATACGTTCCCCTGGCATTCCCCAACATTCCACTGGCACTTTGCACTCACTTCCGTACGTTCCCCTGGCATTCCCCTGCATTTCCTTGCATTCCCCAGCAATCACGTGTCAATTTGCACCTATTCCCATGCGTTTCCCTGCTATTCCCCTGCATCCCCCTGCTTCCCCTGGCACATTACACCCACTCCCTTACGTTCCCCCGGCATTTCCCCTGCATTCCTCTACATTCCCATGCATTTCCCCAGCATTCCCATGCATTCCCCTGGCACTTTGCACCCACTCCTGTACGTTCCCTTGGCATTCCCCTGCATTTCCCGGCATTCCCGACACTTTGCACTCACTACGATGCGTTCCCCTGGCATTCCCCAGCATTCCCCTGGTACTTTGCACCTACTTCCGTACGTTCCCCTGGCATTCCCCTGCATTCCCCTGGTGCATTGCATTCACTCCCGTACATTGCTCTTGCATTCCCCTACATCCTCCCACATTCTCTAGTATTCCCCTGGCACTTTGAACCCACTCCCTTATGTTTTCCTGGCATTCCCCTGCATTCCCCTGCATTCCCCTGGCACTTTGCACCCACAGTCTTGTTTTCCTGGCATTCCAGTGGATTCCCCTGCATTTCCTTGTCATCTTACACCTAGTCCTATACGTACCCCTGCTATTCCTCTGCATTCCCCAGGCACATTACACCCATTCCCTTACGTTCCCCTGGTGTTCCCCTGCATTCCCTTGCATTCCCACACATTTCCCTGCATTCCTATGCATTCCCCTCACACTTTGCACCCACTTCCATATGTTTCCCTGGCATTCACCTGCATTCCCCTGGCACTTTGCACCCACTCCCTTTCGTTCATCTGGCATTCCCTACATTCCCCTGCATTCACCTGGCACTTTGTACCCACTCCCATACGTTCCCCTGTTGTACACCTGCATTCCCCTCCACTCCCATGTCACTTTGCACTCTCCCATACATTCCCCTGGCATTCCCCTGCATTCCCCAGGCACTTTGCACCCACTCCCATACATTCCCCTGGTATTCCCCTCCATTCCCCTGCATTCGCATGGCACATTGCACACACTCCCTTACATTCCCCTGGCATTCCCCTGCATTCCCCTGGCACTTTGCACCCACTCCTATACGTTCCCCACGTATTTCCTTGCATTTCCCTGCGTTCCCCTGGCACTTTGCACCCACTCCCTTACGTTCCCCCTTCATTCCCCTGCATTCCACTGCCACTTTGCACCCACTCCCTTTCGTTCCCCTGGCACTCCCCTACCTTCCCCTGGCATTCCCCTGCATTCCCCTACATTCCCCTTGCTTCCCCTCACATTTTCCGCTGGCATTCCCCTGCATTCCCCTGGTACTTTGTACACACTCCCATACATTACCCTGTATTCACCAGCCACTTTGCACACTCCCATTCATTCCCCTGGCATTCTCCTGCATTCCCCTGGCACTTTGCACCCACTCCAATTCGTCGCCCAGGTATTTGTTTGCATTTCCCTGCATTCCCCTGGCACTTTGCACCAACTCCCTTACGTTCCCCCTTCATTCCCCTGCATTCCCCTGGCACTTTGCACCCACTCCCTTTCGTTCCCCTGGCATTCCCCTGCATTCCTCTTGCATTCCCTTGTATTACCCTACATTCCCCTTGCTTCCCCTCACATATCCCCCGGCATTCCCCTGCATTCCCCTGGCATTGTGCACCCACTCCCATACATTACCCTGTATTCTCCTGGCACTTTGCACACACTCCCATGCATTGACCTTGTATTACCCTGATTCCCCTACATTCCCCTGGCACTTTGCACCCACTCCCAGACATACCCTTGGCATTCCATTCCATTCTCCTGCATTCCCCTGGCACTTTGCACCGACTCCCTTACATTCCCCTGGCATTCCCGTGCATTCTCCAGGCATTTTGCACCAACTCCCATATGTACATCCGGTAATCCCCTGCATTCATCTGCATTCCCCTGGCATTGCGCCCCATCATATGTTCCCCTGACATTCCCTCACATTCCCCTGCATTCCCCTAGCACTTTGCACCCTCTACCATACATTCCCCTGCATTCACCTGACACTTTGCACAATACCCATACATTCCCCTGGCATTCCCTTGGCACTTTGTACCCACTTCCATACGTTCCCCTGGCATTCATCTGCGTTCTTCTGGTGTTTTGCACCCACTCCCATACATTCCCCTGCATCCCCTTGGCACTTTGCACCCACTCCTATAAGCATTACCCTGAATTGCCCTACATTCCTCTGACAAATATCACCCACTCCCATATGTTCCCCTGCTTTTACCCTGCATTCCCCTGCATTCCGCTGTCACATTGCACACACCCTTACATTACCCTGGCATTCTCCTGCATTCCCCTGGCACTTTGCACCCACTCCAATGCGTTCCCCTGGTATTTCCTTGCATTTCCCTGCATTGCCCTGGCACTTTGCAACTGCTCCCTTATGTTCCCCCTTCATTCCCCTGCATTCTTCTGGCATTCCCCTGCATTCCCCTACATTCCCCTTGCTTCCACTCACAGTTACCGCTGGCATTCCCTTGCATTCCCCTGGAACTTTGCACCCACTCCCTTACGTTCCCACTTCATTCCCCTGCATTTCCCTGCCATTGTGCACACTCTCTATTGTTCCCCTGGCATTCCCCTGCATTCCCCTTGCATTCCCCTGCGTTTCCCTGGTATTCACCTGCATTCCCCCACATTCCCCTTGCTTCCCCTCATATTTTCCCCTGGCATTCCCCTGCATCCCCCTGGCTCTTTGCACCCACTCCCACTCCCACACATTACCCTGTATTCTCCTGGCACTTTGCACACACTCCCATGCATTCCCCTGGCATTCCCCTGATTCCCCTAATTTTCCCTGGCACTTTGCACCCACTCCCATACATACCCCTGGCATTCCCTTCCATTTCCCTGCTTTCCCCTTGCACTTTGTACAGACATCACGTTCCCCTGGCATTCCCCTGCATTCCCCTGGTACTTTGCACCCACTCCCTTATGTTCCCCTGGCATTTCCTGCACTATCCTGGCATTTTGCACCCACTCCCATAGGTACCCCTGGTATTCCCGTGCATTCCCCTGCAATCCGCTGGCACATTGCCCACACTCCCTTACATTCCCCTGGCATTCCCCTGCATTCGCATGGCACTTTGCACCCACTCCAATACGTTTCCCTGGTATTTCCCTGCATTTCCCTGCATTCCCCTGGTACTTTGTACCCACTCCCTTACATTTCCCCGGAATTCCCCTGCATTCCCCTGACCCTTTAAACCCACTCCCATATGTTTACCTGGCATTCGCCTGCATTCCCCTGCATTTTCCTGCATTCCCCTGGCACTTTGCACCCACTCCCTTTCGTTCCCCTGGCATTACCCTGCATTCCCCTCCATTCCCTGTCACTTTGCGCACAATCCGATAAGTTCTCCTGGCATTCCCCTGCATTCCCCTGGCACTTTGCACCCACTTCCGTACATTCCCCTGGCATTCCCCTGCATTCCCCTGATACATTTCACCCACTCCCGTACGCTCCCCTTGTTTTCCCCTGCATTTCCCCGCATTCTCTTGCATTCACCTGGCACTTTGCACCCACTCCCTTACAGTTCCCTGACACCCTGGCATTCCCCTGCATCCCCTGACACATTTCACCTACTCCCGTACATTTTCTTGGTATTCCCCTGCATTTCCCCGCTTCTCTTGCATTTCCCTGGCACTTTGCACCAACTCCCTTACAATTCCCAGACGTTTCCCTGGCATTCCCCTGCATTCCCCTGACACATTTTACCCACTCCCGTACATTTCCTTGGTATTCCCCTGCATTTCCCCGCTTCTCTTGCATTCCCCTGGCACTTTGCACCCACTCACATTTCCCTGACGTTCCCTTGCAATGCGCTGCATTCCCCTGGCACTTTGCACCCACTGCCTTATGTTGCACTGGCATTCTCCTGCAATCCCCTGTGTAACCCTGTCACCTTACACCTAGTCCCATACGTTCCATTGCAATTTCCCTGCATTCATCTGGCACATTACAACCACTTCTTTAAGGTATTCCTCTGCATTCCCTTGCATTCCCATGCATTCCCTTGGCACTTTGCACCCACTCCCATATGTTCCCCAGGCATTCTCCTACATTCCCTGTATTCCCCTGGCTCATTGCACCAACTCCCTTACATTCCCCTGGCCTTTCTTTGCATTCCTCTGGCACTTTGCACCCACTCCCATGAGTTCCCCTAGCATTCCCCTGACATTCCCCTGGCACTTTGCACAATCTCCCATACGTTCCCCTGGCATTCCCCTGCATTCCCCTGGCACTTTGCACCCACTCCCATGCGTTCCCCTGGCTTTCTCCTGCATTCCCCTGTATTCCCCTTGCACTTTGCGCTGACTCCCTTTAATCTCCCTCCATTCCCTGGCACTTTGCTCCCACTCCCATACGTTCCCCTGGCATTTCCCTGCATTCCCTTGCATTCCCCAGGCACTTTGCACCCTCTCCCATACTTTCCCCTGGTATTCCCCTGAATTCTCCTGCATTCCCCTGAATTCTCCTGCATTCCCCTGGCACTTTGCACACAGATCCATACGTTCCCTTGGCATTTCTTTGCATTCCCCTGCATCCCTCTGGCACTTTGCACAGACTCCCGTACCTGCATTCCCCTGGCACTTTGCTCCCACTCCCCTGCATTTCCCTGTATTCCCTGGCACTTTGCACCGACTCCCATACATTCCCCTGGCACTTTGCTCCCACTCCCATACGTTCCCCTGGCATTTTGCTGCATTCCCCTGCATTCCCCAGGCACTTTGTACCCACTCCCATACTTTCCCCTGGCATTCCCCTGAATTCCCCTGCATTCCCCTGGCACTTTGCACACATCCATATGTTCCCCTGGCATTTCTTTGCATTCCCTGCATCCCTCTGGCACTTTGCACAGACTCACGTACCTTCCCCTGGCATTCCCCTGCATTCCCCTCCATTTCCCTGGCATTCCCCTGCATTCCCCTGATTTCCCAGGCACTTTGCACCCACTCCTTTACATTCACCTGCACTCCCCCTGCACTTTGCACCCACTGCCTTATGTTACCTTGGCATTCTTCTGCAAACCCCGTGTACCCCTGTCACCTTACACCTAGTCCCATATGTTCCCCTGCTATTTCCCTGCATTCATCTGGCACATTACAACCACTCCCTTACGTTCCCCTGGTATTCCCCTGCATTCCCTTGCATTCCCATGCATTCCCTTGGCACATTGCACCCACTCCCATACGTTCCCTAGGCATTCACCTACATTCCCCTGCATTCCCCTGGCTCTTTGCACCAACTCCCTTATGTTCCCCTGGCCTTTCTTTGTATTCCTCTGGCACTTTGCACGTACTCCCATAAGTTTTTGTAGCATTCCCCTGCATTCCCCTGACATTCCCCTGCATTCCCCTGGCACTTTGCACCAACTCCCATGCGTTCCCCTGGCATTCCTCTGCATTGCCCTGTATTCCCCTGGCACTTTGCACACTCCCATATGTTCCCCCGGCATTCCCCTGCATTCCCCTGGCACTTTGCACCCACTCCCATGCATTCCCCTGGCATTCCCCTGTATTCCCCTTGCACTTTGCGCTGACTCCCTTACATCCCCCTGCATTCCCTGGCACTTTGCACCCACTGCCATGAGTTCCCCTGGCATTCCCCTGCATCCGCTGTGTTCTCCTGGCACTTTGCACCCACTCCCATACATTACCCTGCATTCCCCTGGCATTTTGCACACACTCCCATACGTGATTCCGGCATTCCCCTGCATTCCCCTACATTCCCCTGGCACTTTGCACCCACTCCCATGCGTTCTCTTGGCATTCCCCTGCATTCCCCTGTATTCCCCTGGCACTTTGCAACCACTCACGTAGTTACCCTGGGTTTCCCTGCTTTCCTCTGGTACTTTGTACCCACTCCCATACATTTCCCTGCAATCCCCTTGCACTTTGCACCCCCTCGCCTACGTTCCCCTGGCACTCTCCTGGATTCCCCTGCATTCCGCTGGCACTTTGCACACACTCCCATGTGTTCCCCCGGCATCCCCCTGCATTCCCGTGGCATTTTGCACCAACTCCCATGCATTCCCCTGGCATTCCCCTGTATTCCTCTGGCACATTGCACCCACTCCTATACATTCCGCTGCATTCTTCTGGCAATTTACACACACTCCCATACGTTCCCCCGGCATTCACCTGGCAGTTTGCACCCACTCCCATGTGTTCCCCTGGCAGTGCCCTGCATTCCCCTGTATTCCCTGGCACTTTGCACCGAATCCCATACGTTCCCCAGGCACTTTGCTCCCACTCCCATACATTCTATTGCATTTCACTGCATTCGCCTACATTCCTCAGGCACTTTGTACCCACTCCCATACTTTCCCCTGGCATTCCCCTCAATTCCCCTGCATTCCCCTGGCACTTTGCACGCAGATCCATACGTTCCCCTGGCATTTCTTTGCATTCCTCTGCATCCCTCAGGCACTTTGCAGACTCACGTATGTTCCCTTGGCATTCACCTCCATTCCCCTCCATTTCCCTGGCATTCCCCTGCATTCCCCTGCATTTCCCAGGCACTTTGCACCCACTCCTTTACATTCACCTGATTCCCCTGGCACTTTGCTCCCACTCCCATACGTTCCCCTGGCATTCCCCTGCATTCCCCTGGCACTTTGCACACACTCCCATACATTCCCCTGGCATTCCCTTGAATTTCCCTGCATTCCACTGGCACTTCTCACATACCCTTACATTCTTCTGGCATTTCTTTGCATCCCCCTGCATTTCCCTGGGATTTTGCACCCACTGCCATACGTTCCCCTGACATTCCCCTGCATTCCCCTGGCACTTTGCACCCACTCCCATACGTTCCCCTGGCATTCCCCTGCATTCCCCTGGCACTTTGCTCACACTCCCATACTTTTCCCTGGCATTTCCCTGCATTCCACTGCATTCCCCAGGCACTTTGCACCCATTCCCATACGTTCCCTGGCATTCCCCTGAATTCCCCTGCATCCCTCTGGCACTTTGCACACAGATCCATACGTTCCCCTGGCATTTCTTTGCATTCCCGTGCATCCCCCTGGCACATTGTACCCACTTCCGTACGTTCCCCTAGCATTCCCCTGCATTTCCCAGGCACTTTGCACCCACTCCCATACATTCACCTGCATTCCCCTGTCACTTTGCTCCCACCCCCATACGATCCCCTGGCATTCCCCTGCATTCCACTGGCACTTTGCACACATACCCATACATTCCCCTGGCAATCCCCTGCATTCTCCTGCATTTCCCAGGCACTTTGCACCCACTACTTTACATTCACCTGATTCCCCTGGCACTTTGCTCTCACTCCCATATGTTCCCCTGGCATTCCCCTGCATTCCCCTGGCACTTTACACACACTCCCATACATTCCTCTGGCATTGCCCTGCATTCCCCTGACACTTTGCACCCACTCCCATACGTACCCCTGGCATTCCCCTGCATTCCCCTGGCACTTTGCACACACTCCCATACGTTCCCTTGGCACTCTCCTGGATTCCCCTGCATTCCCCTCGCACTTTGCACACACTCCCATATGTTCCCCCGGCATTCCCTGCATTTTTCTTGCATTCCCTTGGCACTTTGCACCTACTCCCATGTGTTCCCCTGGCATTTCCCCACATTCCCCTGTTTTCGCCTGGCACGCATCCATTCCCATACATTACTCTGCATTCTTCTGGCAGTTTGCACCCACTCCCATGCATTACCCTGGCATTTCCCTGCATTCCCCTGCATTCGCCAGGCATTTTGCACCCATTCCCACACGTTCCCCTGGCATTCCCCTGAATTCCCCTGCATCCCCCTGGCAGATCCATACGTTCTCCTGGCATTTCTTTGCATTCCCGTGCATCACCCTGGCACTTTGCACCCACTCACGTACATTCCCCTATCATTCCCCTGCATTTCCCAGGCACTTTGCACCAATTCCCGTACATTCACCTGCATTCACCTGTCACTTTGTTCCCAACCCCATACATTTCCCTCGCATTCCACTGATTCCCCTGGCACTTTGCACACTACCCATGCGTTCCCCTGGCATTTCTTTGCATCCCCTTGCTTTTCCCTGGCATTTTGCACCCACTGCCAATCGTTCCCCTGGGATTTCCCTGGCACTTTGCACCCACTCCCATACGTTCTCCTGGCATTCCCCTGTATTCCCCTGGCACTTTACACACTCCCATATGTTCCCCTAGCACCCCCCTGCGTTCCCCCGCATTCCCCTGCATTCCCATGGCACTTTGCACCCACTCCCATGCACTCCCCTGGCATTCCCCTGCATTCCCCTGTATTCCCTTGGCACTTTGCACACCCTCCCATACATTCCCCCGGCATTCCCCTGCATTCCCCTGCATTCCCCTGGCACTTTGTACCCACTCCCATACATTGCCCTGGTATTCCCTTGAATTTCCCTGCATTCCACTAGCACTTTGCACACGTACCCATAAATTCCCGTGGCATTTCTTTGCATTCCCTTGTATTCCCCTGGCATTTTGAGTCCACTCCCATATGTTCTCGTGGCATTCCCCTGCATTCACCTGGTCACTTTGCATGTACTGCCATTGCACGCTCTCCCATACGTTCGCTTGGCATTCCCCTGCATTCCCCTGGTACTTTGCACCCACTCCGATACGTTCCCCTGGCATTCCCCTGCATTCCCCTGGCATTTTGCACGCACTCCCTTACATTCCCCTGGCATTCCCTGCATTTGCCTGCATTCCCCTGGCACTTTGCACCCACTCCCATGCGATCCCCTGGCATTGCCTTGCATTCCCGATTCCCTTGGCACTTTGAACCCACTTACATACATTGCCCTGGTATTCCCTTGAATTTCCCTGCATTCCACTAGCACTTTGCACACGTACCCATAAATTCCCGTGGCATTTCTTTGCATTCCCTTGTATTCCCCTGGCATTTTGAGTCCACTCCCATATGTTCTCGTGGCATTCCCCTGCATTCACCTTGTCACTTTGCATGTACTGCCATTGCACGCTCTCCCATACGTTCGCTTGGCATTCCCCTAAATTCCCCTGGTACTTTGCACCCACTCCGATACGTTCCCCTGGCATTCCCCTGCATTCCCCTGGCATTTTGCACGCACTTCCTTACATTCCCCTGGCATTCCCTGTATTTGCCTGCATTCCCCTGGCACTTTGCACCCACTCCCATGCGATCCCCTGGCATTGCCTTGCATTCCCGATTCCCTTGGCACTTTGCACCCACTTACATACGTTACCCTGGCATTCCTTGCTTTCCCCTAGTACGTTGCACCCACTCCCATACATTCTCCTGCATTTTTCTGGCTATTTGCACACACCCATACATTCCCCCGGCATTCCCCTGCATCCCACTGCATTCCCCTGGCACTTTGCACCCACTCCCATGCGTTCCCCTGGCAGTCCCCTGCATTCCCCTGTATTCCCTAGCACTTTGCACCAACTCCCATACATTCCCCTGGCACTTTGCTCCCACTCCCATCCGTTCCCCTAGCATTTCCCTGCATTCTCTATGCACTTTGCACCGATTCCCATACGTTCCCTTGGTATTCCCCTGAGTTCCCCTGCATCACCCTGGCACTTTGCACACAGATCCATACATTCCCTTGGGATTTCATTGCATTCCCTTGTATCCCTCTGGCACTTTGCACAGACTCCCGTAAGTTCCCCTGGCAGTCCCCTGCATTCTCTTCCATTTCGCTGGCATTCCATTGTATTTCCCTACATTTCCCAGGCACTTTGCACACACTCCTTTACATTCCCCTGCATTCCCCTGGCACTTTGCTCTCATTCCCATACATTCCCCTGGCATTCCCCAGCATTACCCTGGCACTTTGTACCCACTCCCGTACGTTCCCCAAGCATTCCCCTGCATTCCCTTCCATTTCCCTGGCGTTCCCCTGCATTCCCCAGGCACTTTGCACCCACTCCCATACATTCACCTGCATTCCCCTTGCACTTTGCTCACACCCCCATACGTTCCTCTGGCATTCCCCTGCATTCCCTTGGCACTTTGCTCACATACCCATGTGTTCCCCTGGCATTTCTTTGCATTCCCCTGCATTCCCAAGGAATTTTGCATCCACAGCCATCTGTTCCCCTGGCATTCCTCTGCATTCCCCTGGCACTTTGCACCCACTCCCATATGTTCCCCTGGCATTCCCCTGCATTATCCTGCATTCCCCTTGCAGTTTGTATCCACTGTCATCTCTTTCCCTGGCATTCCCTTGCCTTCCCCAGGCACTATGCACCAACTCCAATGTTCCCTTGCCATTCCTCTGCATTCTCCTGCATTTACCGGCGCTTTGCACCCAATACCGTAAATTACCCTGGCATTCCCCTGCATTTCCCTGCATTTCCCCAGGCACTTTGCACCCACTTCCAACATTCACCTCAATCCCCTGGCAGTTTGCTCCCACTCCTATACGTTCCTCTGGAATTCCCCTGCATTTCCCTAGTACTTTCAACCTACTCCCATTCCTTCCCCTGGTATTCCCCTGAATTCCCCTCCATTCCCGTCACTTTTCACACAACTATACGTTGCCCTGGCGTTTTTTTTGCATTCCCCTGCATGTCTCTGGCACTTTGCACTCTCCCATATGTTCCCCTGGCACTTCCTTGCATTCCGTTGCGCGTTTCCCTGGCATTTTGCACCCACTACCATATGTTCCCCTGCCCATTCCCTGCATTCTCATAGCACTTTGCACCCACTTTCATACGTTCTCCTGCATTCCCCTATATTTCTCTTGCACTTTGTACCCACTCCTATACGTTCCCGTGGCATTCCTCTGCAATCCCCTGGCACTTTGCATCCCCTTCCATACGTTGATTTGGCATTCCCCTGCATTTCGTGTGCACCTCCATGCATTCCCGTGACTTTCCCCTGATTCCCCTGGCCCTTTCCTCCCACTCCCATATGTTTCCCTGGTATTCCCCTGCATTCCCCTGGCACTTTGCACCCACTCCCATACATTCCCCTGTGATTTCCTAGCATTCCCCTGCATTCCCTTGGCACTTTGCACCCAATCCCATGTTCCACTGGCATTCACTTGCATTCTCCTGTATTCCCCGGCACTTTGACCCCACTTCCATATGTTCCCCTGGCATTCCCTTGCATTCCCCTGCATTTCCCTGGCACTTTGCATCCACTCCCATTTGATACCGTGGCTTTCCCCTGCTTTCGCCTGGCACTTTGTGCCACTCCCATATGTTTCCCTGGCATTCCCCTGCATTTCCCTGCATTCCGTGGCACTTTGCACCCACTTCCATACATTCCCCTGGTGTTCCCCTGCATCCCCTGAATTTCCCTGGCACTCCCATACGTTCTTGTGGCTTTTTCCTGCATTCCCCTGGCCCTTTGCACCCACTCCCATACGTTTCCCTGGCATTCCCCTGCATTTCCCTGCATTCCGTGGCACTTTGCACCCACTTCCATACATTCACCTGGCGTTTCACTGCATTCCCCTGAATTTCCCTGGCACTCCCATACGTTCTTGTGGCTTTATCTACATTCCCCTGGCCCTTTGCACCCACTCCCATATGTTCCCCTGGCATTCCCCTGCATTCCCCTTGTCATTTTATCCATCTCCCATGTTACCCTGGGATTCGCCTGCATTCCCCTGGCACTTTGCACTCACTCCCATACGTTCCCCTGCATTCCCCTGGCACTTTGCTCACATACCTATACCTTCCCCTGATATTACCGTACATTCCCGTCACTTTGGATCAACTCCGTACATTTCCCTGGCATTCCCCTGCATTCCTCTCGCACATTGAACCCTCTCCCGTACATTCACCTGCCATCCCCTGCATTCTGCATTCACCTGGAACTTTGCACCCACTCCCTTTCATTCCCTGGCATTCCCCTGCATTTCCCTGGAACTTTGGACCAACTTCTATACATTCCCCTGGCAATCCCTTGCAGTCCCCTGGCACATTACACCAACTCCCATACATTCTGCCGGCAATCCTCTGCAATCCTCTGCATTCCCCTGGCACTTTGCATCCAATCCAATACGTTCCCCTGGCATTCCCCTGAATTCCACTTCATTACCCTGCACTTTGCACCCACCCCTTACAATCCCCTGGCATTCCCCTTCATTGCTCAGGCACTTTGTACCCACTCCCATACATTCCCGTTATTCCTCTGCATTTGCCTGCATTCTGCTGGCACTGCACCCACTCCCTTCCATTTCCCTCACATTCCCCTGCATTCCTTTGCATTCCCCTGCATTCCCCTGGCACTTTGCACCCACTCCATTACTTTCCCCTGGCATTCTCCTGCATTCCCCTGCATTCTCCTGGCACTTTGCACTCATTCCATTACATTCCCCTGATATCCCCCTGCATTCCACTGGCACTTTGGACCCACTCCCATACATTCCCCTGCCATTCCACTGCATTCCCCTGCATCCCACTGGCACTTTGCATCCAATCCAGTACGTTCCCCTGTATTCTCCTGGCACTTTGCACCCACTCCCTTTCATTCTCCTGGCATTCCCGTGCATTCCCCTGGCACTTTGCACCCACTCCCATACGTTCCCTGGTATTTCATTTGTTTGCATTCATCTGGCATTTTGTTCACAGTCCCATGCATTCCCATGCATTTCCTTGGTCATTGCAGACATACATATTCAGCATTTCCCTGCATTCCCATGGCTGTTTTAACCAACTTCCATACGTCCCTTTGCTTTCCCCTGTATTCCCCTGGCATATTGAACCCTCTCCATTACATGTTCCTGGTATTCCCCTGCATTCCCCTGCATTCCGCTGGAACATAGCACCTACTCCTTTACATTCCTCTGGAATTTCCCTGCACTCCCCTGGAAATTTGCACACACTCATTACATTCCCCTGGCATTCCCCTGCATTTCCCTGCATTCCCCTGGCATTGACCTGCATTCCCCTACATTCCCTGGCACTTTGCACACCCTCCAATACATTCCCATGGCATTCCTGTGCGTTCTGCATTCCCCTGGCACTTTGCACACATCCCTATACCTTCCCCTGCATTCACCTCACAATGAACCCACTCCCTTAGATTCCCCTGGCATTCCCCTGCATTTTCCTGCATTCCCCTGGCACTTTGCACCCACTCCCTTTCGTTCCCCTGGGATTCCCCTTCATTCCACCTGGCACTTTGGACCCACTTCCTTACGTTCCCCTGGTAATCCCGTGCAATTTTCTGGCACATTACACCCACTCTTTTACATTCCGCTGGCAACCCCCTGCATTCCCCTGCATTCCCCTAGCACTTTGCATCCAATCCAATACGTTCCCCTGGCATTTCCCTGCATTCCCCTGAATTCCCCTTGCACTTTGCCCCTACTTACATTCCCCTGAATTACCCTGGTATCTTGGACCCACTCACAAACGTTCCCCTACTATTCCCCTACATTCCCCTGGTTCTTTAGACCCACTTACATACATTCCCCTGGCATTCCTCTGCATTCCCCAGGCACTTTGCACACCCTGTTACATTTCCCTGGGATTCCCCTGCATTCCCTGGCACTTTGCACCAACTCCCATACGTTCACCTGGTATATCCTATCATTCCCCTGCATTCATCTGGCATTTTGCGCTCATTCCCATGCATTTCCCTGGCACTTTGCACACATGCCTATGCATTCCCATGGCAATCCCCTGCATTCCCCTGGCACTTTGGAACAACTTCCTTACATCCCACTGGAATACTCCTGCATTCCCCTGGCACATTGAAGCCTGTCCCTCACATTTACCTTGAATTCCCCTGGCACTTTGCACCCAACTCCCTTTCATTCCCTGGTATCCTTCTGCTTTGCCCTGGCACTTTGGACCTAATTCCATACGTTCACCTGGCGTTCCCCTGCATTCCCCTAGCACATAGCACCCACTCCCTTAAATTCCCCAGGCATTCCTTTGAATTCCCCTGGCACATTGCACACACTTCCATATATTACCCTTTCATTCCCCTGCATTCCCCTGTCATTGCCTTGCATTCCCCTGTATTCCCCTGGCACTTTCCACCCACTCACATACGTTTCCCTAGTATTTCCTCACCACTGTATTTTGCATGCAGTCCCTTGCATTCCCCTGGCACCTTGCACTTATACGTTCACTTGGCGTTCCCCTGCATTCCCCTAGCACATTGCACCCACTCCCTTAAAATCCCCAGGCATTCCTCTGAATTCCCCTGGCACATTGCACACACTTCCATGTATTCCCCTGGCATTTCCCTGCATTTCCGTCATTGCCCTGCATTCACCTGCATTCCCCTGGCACTTTGCACCAACTCACATACGTTCCCCTAGTATTTCCCCACCCCCTGCATTCCTCTGGCATTTTGCACACAGTCCCTTGCATTCCCATGCATTCCCCTGGCACTTTGATAAAAATTATAAGTTCCCATGACATTCCCCTGCATTCCCCTGGGACTTTGTAACCATTCCGATACGTTCCCGTTATTTCGTTTCATTCCCATGGATTCCTCTGATATTTAACACCCAGTCCCATGCATTCCCATCGATTCCCTTGGCACTTTGCACGCATACCTATATATTCCCCTGGCACCATGGACCAACATCCATACACCCCCTGGTATTTCCCTGCATTACCCTGCCACATTAAACCCACTCCCTTACATTTCCCTGGTATTCGCCTGCATTCCCCTGCATTCTATTGGCACTTTGCACCCACTCCAATACATTCCCCGGTTATTTCCCTTCATTCCCCTGCATTCCTCTGGCATTTTGTACCCAGTCCCATGCATTCCCATGCATTTCCCTGGCACTTTGTACACATACCTATACATTTACCTGGCATTCCCCTGCTTTCCCCTGCCTCTGGACCAACTTCCATCCATCCTTACATCCCCCTGGCACATTCAACACTCCCTTATATTTATCTGGCATTTCCCAGCGCTCCTGCATTTGCCAGGCACTTTGGACCCACTCCATTTCATTCCCCTGGCATTCCGCTGCATTTCCCTGGCACTTTGCACCCACATCCATACGTTCCCCTGGCATCACCATGTATTCTCCTGTCACATTTCAGCCACTCCCTTACATCCTCCTGGCATTCCCCTGAATTCCCCTGGCACTTTGCACCCACTCCCATGCATACCCCTGGTATTCCCTGCATTAACCTGCATACCGCTGGCACATTGCTCGCACCCCTTTACATTCCCCAAGAATTCCCCTGCATTCCCCTGGCACTTTGCTCTCACTCCAACACTTTCCCCTGGCATTTGCATTCCCCTGTACTCCCCTGGTCCAATGTGGCGTCGTCAAACCACGCTAAATGCTTACTTAAATAAGAAATGGTCGCAACGCGAGTTTGGAACAATGCGACGCCGCAAACCGCTAAATGCTGACTGAGATAGGCAATGAATCGTCGCTGAGCGCGTTAGGCGTAATTCGTCGCCGTAGAGCGCTAAACGCTTACGGAAACACTGCTGCATTGCTTTGTGCCTGCGGCGCGATGCTGCTTCGCCGCAGTGCGAAATGCGCAGTGTAATACGCGGCGCCTCATCCTGCCTACAGCATGATGTGGCGCCGCTTATATATGTAAGTAAATGGCGGGCCCTACGGGCCCGCCATTTACTTACATATATTAGCGACGAACTACTGAAAGGTGGTTGGGGCGAAGTGTTGGGGGGGTTTGGTGTTAATAGTTAATTGATTGAAAGGGGGTTGGGGCAAAGTGTTGGGGGGGTTTGGTGTTAATAGTTAATTGATTGAAAGGGGGTTGGGGCAGTGTGTTGGGGGGGTTTGGTGTTAATAGTTAATTGATTGAAAGGGGGTTGGGGCAGTGTGTTGGGGGGGTTTGGTGTTAATAGTTAATTGATTGAAAGGGGGTTGGGGCAGTGTGTTGGGGGGGTTTGGTGTTAATAGTTAATTGATTGAAAGGGGGTTGGGGCAAAGTGTTGGGGGGGTTTGGTGTTAATAGTTAATTGATTGAAAGGGGGTTGGGGCAGTGTGTTGGGGGGGTTTGGTGTTAATAGTTAATTGATTGAAAGGGGGTTGGGGCAGTGTGTTGGGGGGGTTTGGTGTTAATAGTTAATTGATTGAAAGGGGGTTGGGGCAGTGTGTTGGGGGGGTTTGGTGTTAATAGTTAATTGATTGAAAGGGGGTTGGGGCAGTGTGTTGGGGGGGTTTGGTGTTAATAGTTAATTGATTGAAAGGGGGTTGGGGCAGTGTGTTGGGGGGGTTTGGTGTTAATAGTTAATTGATTGAAAGGGGGTTGGGGCAGTGTGTTGGGGGGGTTTGGTGTTAATAGTTAATTGATTGAAAGGGGGTTGGGGCAGTGTGTTGGGGGGGTTTGGTGTTAATAGTTAATTGATTGAAAGGGGGTTGGGGCAGTGTGTTGGGGGGGTTTGGTGTTAATAGTTAATTGATTGAAAGGGGGTTGGGGCAGTGTGTTGGGGGGGTTTGGTGTTAATAGTTAATTGATTGAAAGGGGGTTGGGGCAGTGTGTTGGGGGGGTTTGGTGTTAATAGTTAATTGATTGAAAGGGGGTTGGGGCAGTGTGTTGGGGGGGTTTGGTGTTAATAGTTAATTGATTGAAAGGGGGTTGGGGCAGTGTGTTGGGGGGGTTTGGTGTTAATAGTTAATTGATTGAAAGGGGGTTGGGGCAGTGTGTTGGGGGGGTTTGGTGTTAATAGTTAATTGATTGAAAGGGGGTTGGGGCAGTGTGTTGGGGGGGTTTGGTGTTAATAGTTAATTGATTGAAAGGGGGTTGGGGCAGTGTGTTGGGGGGGTTTGGTGTTAATAGTTAATTGATTGAAAGGGGGTTGGGGCAGTGTGTTGGGGGGGTTTGGTGTTAATAGTTAATTGATTGAAAGGGGGTTGGGGCAAAGTGTTGGGGGGGTTTGGTGTTAATAGTTAATTGATTGAAAGGGGGTTGGGGCAAAGTGTTGGGGGGGTTTGGTGTTAATAGTTAATTGATTGAAAGGGGGTTGGGGCAAAGTGTTGGGGGGGTTTGGTGTTAATAGTTAATTGATTGAAAGGGGGTTGGGGCAAAGTGTTGGGGGGGTTTGGTGTTAATAGTTAATTGATTGAAAGGGGGTTGGGGCAAAGTGTTGGGGGGGTTTGGTGTTAATAGTTAATTGATTGAAAGGGGGTTGGGGCAAAGTGTTGGGGGGGTTTGGTGTTAATAGTTAATTGATTGAAAGGGGGTTGGGGCAAAGTGTTGGGGGGGTTTGGTGTTAATAGTTAATTGATTGAAAGGGGGTTGGGGCAAAGTGTTGGGGGGGTTTGGTGTTAATAGTTAATTGATTGAAAGGGGGTTGGGGCAAAGTGTTGGGGGGGTTTGGTGTTAATAGTTAATTGATTGAAAGGGGGTTGGGGCAAAGTGTTGGGGGGGTTTGGTGTTAATAGTTAATTGATTGAAAGGGGGTTGGGGCAAAGTGTTGGGGGGGTTTGGTGTTAATAGTTAATTGATTGAAAGGGGGTTGGGGCAAAGTGTTGGGGGGGTTTGGTGTTAATAGTTAATTGATTGAAAGGGGGTTGGGGCAAAGTGTTGGGGGGGTTTGGTGTTAATAGTTAATTGATTGAAAGGGGGTTGGGGCAAAGTGTTGGGGGGGTTTGGTGTTAATAGTTAATTGATTGAAAGGGGGTTGGGGCAAAGTGTTGGGGGGGTTTGGTGTTAATAGTTAATTGATTGAAAGGGGGTTGGGGCAAAGTGTTGGGGGGGTTTGGTGTTAATAGTTAATTGATTGAAAGGGGGTTGGGGCAAAGTGTTGGGGGGGTTTGGTGTTAATAGTTAATTGATTGAAAGGGGGTTGGGGCAAAGTGTTGGGGGGGTTTGGTGTTAATAGTTAATTGATTGAAAGGGGGTTGGGGCAAAGTGTTGGGGGGGTTTGGTGTTAATAGTTAATTGATTGAAAGGGGGTTGGGGCAAAGTGTTGGGGGGGTTTGGTGTTAATAGTTAATTGATTGAAAGGGGGTTGGGGCAAAGTGTTGGGGGGGTTTGGTGTTAATAGTTAATTGATTGAAAGGGGGTTGGGGCAAAGTGTTGGGGGGGTTTGGTGTTAATAGTTAATTGATTGAAAGGGGGTTGGGGCAAAGTGTTGGGGGGGTTTGGTGTTAATAGTTAATTGATTGAAAGGGGGTTGGGGCAAAGTGTTGGGGGGGTTTGGTGTTAATAGTTAATTGATTGAAAGGGGGTTGGGGCAAAGTGTTGGGGGGGTTTGGTGTTAATAGTTAATTGATTGAAAGGGGGTTGGGGCAAAGGGTTAGGGTTAGGGTTAGGGTTAGGGTTAGGGTTAGGGTTAGGGTTAGGGTTAGGGTTAGGGTTAGGGTTAGGGTTAGGGTTAGGGTTAGGGTTAGGGTTAGGGTTAGGGTTAGGGTTAGGGTTAGGGTTAGGGTTAGGGTTAGGGTTAGGGTTAGGGTTAGGGTTAGGGTTAGGGTTAGGGTTAGGGTTAGGGTTAGGGTTAGGGTTAGGGTTAGGGTTAGGGTTAGGGTTAGGGTTAGGGTTAGGGTTAGGGTTAGGGTTAGGGTTAGGGTTAGGGTTAGGGGTTAGGGTTAGGGTTAGGGTTAGGGTTAGGGTTAGGGTTAGTGTTGGGTTAGGGTTAGGGTTAGGGTTAGGGGTTAGGGGTTAGGGGGGTTAGGGTTAGGGTTAG
>OX422204.1:651780-874838 GCA_949130485.1 Agelas oroides | reverse complement strand
CCCCCGACGCTGACATTGAGGATCATTCTCTGTTGTCCACTGTCTTGGTAGTAGCGATCCACCGGATGATTGCACTGTAGGATAGTGCATGTGGGTCACTCAAATATTTCAATATTACAACGATTCACTATATTAGAAAAATTATATGGTGCTCCCCTCACTCCACTCTTAACTGGCACTAGAATAGAGGCACTAGGGATTGAGAAATAGGGATGGTTGAGAAAGGGGACTCTGGTTGGAGGGTGTGAGGGAGGGGTGAGGCCCGGGAGGGGAGGAGGAGCGACTCCAGACTAGACAGGTGGAGGGAAGGAGGGAGGGAGGGAGGGAGGGAGGGAGGGAGGGAGGGAGTGAGGGAGGGAGGGAGGGAGGGAGTGAGGGAGGGAGGGAGGGAGGGAGGGAGGGAGGGAGGGAGTGAGGGAGGGAGGGAGGGAGGGAGGGAGGGAGGGAGGGAGGGAGGGAGGAGGGTGAGGATGGGAAGGAAGAGGGAGGAAGGGAGAGGGAGAAAACTTACTAGTTCAGCAAATGCCTTGTCTGTTGAACATATAAGCTCTCCCAGTTTGGAACCTTCCAGCAGACTTGGCTGGGGAGAAAGATGAACAGGAAGTCCAGTTACATCCTCATCTCAAGTTTACCTCTTATAGTTCCAATTTAATCCCCACAAAGATCCAAAATCCTCAATAAATCTACTTTCTTAGTTTCATTGTGAGGCTCCAGGGAAGCAATACCTAGACCTGCAATGACCGTGACGACTGCCTCTTGGACAGCATGAGAGAGGTCAGTCGACCCTCTTGGCTCTTCCAGCTGTCTACTAACGACATAAATGAGGGTTGAAATCAGTCTAGGCTAAAGGCATTTTAATGGTGTGAGGTGAAAATAGAAGAAAGTGAGGAAAACGCCCATTTGATTCCCGGCTTTATCACTCTCCTCTATTTCGTCTTTCTAAGCAGTCTAGGCTGTTTCGCAGGAGGATGAATTTGTTGTTATGACGATTTGATCAAAGTCGAAATGCTATAATGTCGCAGTGCGTGCATCATATAGACCATCCTATCTTACTCTAGGGTATGTGGAGGCGTTTGTCAGTCGTCAGTTGTGACAAGACAACTTTGTTAATAAGTGAAGAAAATTAAGTGAACGAAAGTATTGATGTACACTGTGGGTCTGTGTACGAGCCTCCGATCATGCGTATAACCTCATGTTCCCCACGAGCTACGGGACCAATGAGGTGGAAAATATACCATAACAATTCCTTCCTGTTCCCAGAAATAAAAATGTTCACTTACTCTAAGCAAATGTGTACATAGTCGAAGGATAAACCTACACACTTGGGGATGGCAATTTGATTCACCCTAACCCTAAGCCTCGTACCCAGGCTCTTTCTCCCGCGCATGGAAGAGGAAATGAGCAACGAGGCTACCTAATTAGCCCTCTCTCTCTCTGTCAAGAACTCTTAGCTTCTTCATTCCCAGGTCCCCCACTCAGCATTCTGTTGCGTGCGGTAGACTAGCACATAAGTGACAAACTGGGCAGTAGACTGAGAAAAAGAGAGCTGCGTGGGGGGGCTGGGAACGAGATAACTTGCACAAACTCTGAATGGCTTCAAATTCGCCTCTCATAAGATATGGAAGAGGCGATAGGGATCTCTTTCTAATATGGACGCCACTGTGTGCAAATAGTGCCGTACAAGGCGGATGAAGTCATGCTAATCATGTCCAAGGAGGGTACGGGTAAGTGGTGAGATAATTGACAGCTCTTAGAGCATTGCAACACCAATTCCCATGGGGACCGCACACATGATTGGTTATAGTTGATCATGTGACCAAATGCTCAAATCTGATTGGTCCACAACGTTTTGTATGTTAACAATTACATGGACTTCACACTCACTTTAATTAGGTGTTTTGTGTTGTGGGTCACAAAGAAAATAAAACTTGGGTAACATAATTTATTTGGTCTGGCCTACAGTAAAACAATAAACCCAGGCACATGAATGGCAGCTCAATGGCTTCTCTACAGATAGTCTTTGAGATGCCATAACCATGGCAACCAATCATTACCATGGCAACTGATCATAACCATGACAACGAATGCAAACTGATCATGTGTGTATTACACTCTATGGTTGAGGGGTTTCTGTGATGTGATGTGTGAAAATGATAGTGCCTTGCTAGCAACAGTCAATATGGTCTCATTTAAAAGTAGCCAGTTCCCAGGTCCCCAGTCCCCTCCCTCGTTGTTTGTAGCTTGCAGAAGAGGAAGGTGTATGTACAATAGCAGTCTGGAAATGAGCAAAGTTGTAAATGACTGTTGGAGGGTCACAAGGAAATGTTTGGACCAACACTACCCTCCACCTGCTGTTGGTAGCCAAGCTGAAAGTGTAAACACGTTATATCATTTGACAAGTTTATCACAGGTTAGGCAGCTCAGCACCTCCACACTGGCAAAGGGAGGCAGGAAGGGACTATCAATATATAGAGATTCTTGGGAGCCATTGAACACAATACCACTGCACTTAGAAGGTGTGTAGCAGCCAATGAGCCTACATACTGGGCACTTTCAACTTGGTCGTCTTTTGCAGTAGGTGAGGTCACTGACATACTGTTCACCTTTCTGTTCTGCAAGTAGCTGGGGAGGAGGGGACTAGGGGCCAGGAACAGACTGGGTATACATCTGTTTAGTGAACCAATGAGAACATTCCATAGCTAACCAATCCACTAGTGAACCAATCAGAACACTCCACTAGTGAACCAATCAGAACACTCCACTAGTTAACCAATCAGAACACTCCACTAGTTAACCAATCAGAACACTCCACTAGTTAACCAATCAGAACACTCCACTAGTGAACCAATCAGAACACTCCACTAGTTAACCAATCAGAACACTCCACTAGTGAACCAATCAGAACACTCCACTAGTTAACCAATCAGAACATTCCATTAGTTCTTGCCCTAAAATGTGTCAGGCTACGCAGTGGGGGGCATGGAGGGCTGCCACCACATTAACGCCTGGTGTAGTCTTACGCCCAGAACCTCTCACGAGAGAAAGGGTGTGGAGGTGAAGGGTATGGTATGTGGTCTGGGACAGAGATTAGACCTGGTGTTCCAAATGGGGAAGGATACCTCAGTTATGTACATTGTCCCATATGCACCAAATTCTTGCGGACAAGTTATCAAAACTGAACAACAATGGCTTGCCAATTTTGTCCAACAAATTTGTCTCTAAATAAACCATGAGCCAATTTGGGGGTATCACCTTGCAGCAGGCTTACAACAAGATGACCTCTGTATGGCGCAAGTTCCATCACGTGGTTCCAAGTAACAGCTCAAGCACTTGGCTTCGCATTGTGCATCTAATTTGCTTCCCATCGACTAATTAAGCACACTTACCAAGATATGGTGTGTATGCGTCTAACCAGTCTCATTCCCAGACTATTATCCACCCCCCATGCAGTGGTGGTATCAAGTCACAGGCAACCCCCTTCTGATGTACCTCCACTAAACCATTGCTGCAGTACAAGCAGCAAAAGTATCATAATATTTTTATCATTTATTTTAATGGCTAAAGTACTTGCTTCAACTTCTGACACACATGAACATGCGCACACGCGCACACACAACATGGTTTCAAAAATGCACACACACGTGCGCGCACACACACACAAATACACGGTACACACACGCACACGCACACACACACATATACGTACACTTGGATGTACATGTACCTACTGTTGTTCTCGGGCTTTCGCTAAGGAGGGGGAGGGGGAGGCAGAGACTACCTTGGAGTGGATTGTGTGAAGTGGGACAATGTTGTGTCTGTTAGCAGGACGTCTTCATGCTGAGCTGTCAACCACATTACTAGCCACTTGATAGCTATGTTGAGGGTTGGCTGCCCTCTCTGGCTTCCTTCAAAGAGAACTTCTCTCTTCTTCTGTGGTACAGTGTTTCTAGTCCGTCTCCCCTTACCAGTTACTGGTGTGTGTACAATGATTATGTCACTGTCCTGGTCTCCCATTACCTGTTATACGGGTGTGTGTGGCACAATAATGCATGGCTTATCATCTGTTGTGGGTAATAGTCTGTTCTTGCGGTTGCCATGCCAACATAATATCAATGTGTGGGGGTTGCTAAGGCTTGCCATGCCAACTGTGGTTGCCACTGCTCTGTGTGCATGAATAGAGCCAATCAAACTGGCTTTGTGAGGCAATTTGCACCCCAAAATTATCATTGGAATGTGTCAACTTTTGTACATGTAGGTAAGGTTGTTTAAGATGGCTATCAGTCTTAAATTTATATTTAGAATGCTAAAGGCTTTAGAGCGTCCTGCTTAAGCTAGTAGTCTCTAGATTACTGAAGGCGAGCGTCCTGCTTAAGCTAGTAGTCTCTAGATTACTAAAGACTTTAGAGCGTCCTGCTTAAGCTAGTAGTCTCTCCGTCTCCAGACCTCATCTGATGCATATGTCACTTCCAGTATAATGTGATACTGAAAGTGATTTTGTTGGGTTTTGTTTTCGGTTTGGGACCACGACTTACATCATGCTGAGAGTGTAAAGCATATTTACCTCTGTATGTAAAACTATAGAAGTTGTAGGTTTCATAGATTCTAATATTGACTCTCATCATCTCCTGCCTCCGTCAAGTGGAGAAATGGCTGCAGATTGTCTGCACACGTGATCACCTACCTCTGTATGATTTGTGTGCCATGACGAAATACTAAATCAGCAATTTGCTCCTCGCTCAGGTTTGCCACACCTGATAAGACCACTTGCTAGAACCAGAGTATGTGTGTTCTAGTGACCCACCTCACACAATAGTCGACCATGCAATGTAACAACCCGTACACTGTCATGTGACTACCATGTGGTGGTCATGTGACTGATGTCTGGTTTCCCTCTCATCCACAGCTTGTGACAAGTCCTGTGAGAAAGCTTGCACAGGACCGGGGCCTAGTGACCCACCTCAACAACAGCCGACCATGCAATGTAACAACTCAACTCTTGTTTCTGAAAGTATGAATCTGATCAAAGAACTGCACATCCCCAGGCTCCATGAAGGTACGTGGAAGTATAGACTAGTTGCTACAATGAGGGTGTTACACACTAGCCTCCGTTGGTCTGGGAACGAGGCCGCTTACAAAAGTGTTCACTCCTCGCTTTGAATAGTGTGACATGACAGTATCAGTTTGCATATGTGCATATGAGGGAGTACAATTTTAACGCTTGAGAAGTGGAGTCGACTAGCCTTGTACCCAGGCTCCTCCCCATGCCGAAAAGGCTTTAGAGTGTCCCCACTTTTCGGCATGGGGAGGAGCCTGGGTACGAGGCTAGAGGCTAGAGTCGCCAGTAACTGTTCCTTCTTGTGGCCAAGCCAGGAAGAGGATGGTGTATATATTTTTTTCTCTGGGAAATGCTGTATGTTGGGGATGAGGGGGTGGACTAATTTGATGATTTCATGACCACAGACTTCTGTCTCCAATTAGTGGTGGTTTCTGGGGGACTGGACAATAGTCGCTCATTAACCCACAAGTATGGCTTTCAGTGGCTTCAACAACAGCTGGGTTCAGCCAATCAGAACTGAAACATTTCTGCAATTTGATTGGCTAGCCACCAAGCTTACAATAAACTTGCACTATGTCTACTGTGGCTTTTTGATCTCTTCTGTAATTTAACTACTCCAGTGCCTTGTGTGTGTGTGTGTGTGTGTGTGTGTGTGTGTGTGTGTGTGTGTGTGTGTGTGTGTGTGTGTGTGTGTGTGTGTGTGTGTGTGTGTGTGTGTGCTTATTATCAAGTTGGCTTACTGTAAACTGGTTGGTTGTCTGAAAACTCATCACTATTAGCCAATCAGTATGCAGACAGTTTTAATGTGTACACGTGATGAAGTGAAAAGGGACAGCGTCACAACACTACCCACCTCCTCACAGAAACTGATATTGTCCAACAGCTATCTCCACTACCATGTGTATGTACTTTAGCAGTGTGTGTGTGTGTGTGTGCTTTACACAATCTGCGCATTCATCCCTCCATCTCTCCCCATCTAACCAGCCATAAGACCATTCCCATGAGCAAAAGAAATACCAACTGAAATAGACCATGAGTGCCTCCCTCCCTCTAAACAGAATAGTTCCACCATTTGTGTGCCTGTTTTTTTTTTTTTTTTTTTTTTTGTGTATAATAATTCTGCATGAGATTACATGTCAGGGATACATACAATAGCATACATGTCGCTAATACATGGTATGTACCCATCTAATATTACACAGTTAAAGTATATTTAAAATAGAATTTTTAAAAGAGTTATAATTTGCCAGAGCCACATCAGATGGTAGTAAATTCCAAAGCTCAACGGAGTGAGGAAAGAAAGAGTACTTAAAGCTGTCTGTCTTTGCAGTAAATCCTGACAATGTATGGGGGGCTAAGCTTCGTAGATTGAAAGGGTTGTCTCTTGCAGAGATGGGAACATTTGGAAAGTCAGCAAGACCATGTACAATTTTGTACATTACACTGAGTTTCATCTGCTTTCTCCTGGCAGCGAGAGTCGGGAGATTTAGGCTACTGCACAACATAGAATAACTAGCATCCCACTGTTTTGAACAGACTCGCAAGGCAAACTTCTGAACTGATTCTAGCATATCTATATCTTTCTGTAGGTAAGGGTCCCAAACTTGACAGGCATATTCAAGATGGGGTCTGATGTTAGAGACATAGAGTTGCTTTAGGGTGGTAGTATCTGCATCTTGGTAAAATTGCCTATAGAGCATTCCAACCAGCCTTCTTGCTTTGGTGCATATCATATTTATGTGGGCAGTCCAGGATAGATCAGCAGTAATAAGAACGCCTAAATATTTAAATTCAGTGACTCTGTCAAGGGGGATGCCATTCAGGTTGATTGTGGGTGGTAACTCTTTTGCTCTTTTCCGAGATATGGTCATGTATTTGCACTTGCTTGTATTAAATTGAAGGTGGTTATCGGCAATCCACGTGGCGATAGCATTAATGTCCTGTTGCAGTAACCAGTAATCTTCATAGGAGTATATTGGTCGATATAGAACCATATCATCAGCATACAGACTCAAAAGCCGAAAGCATGTGGCAGGTCATCCAAAGACTCGTGTGGCAGGTCATCCAAAGACTCGTGTGGCAGGTCATCCAAAGACTCGTGTGGCAGGTCATCCAAAGACTCGTGTGGCAGGTCATCCAAAGACTCGTGTGGCAGGTCATCCAAAGACTCGTGTGGCAGGTCATCCAAAGACTCGTGTGGCAGGTCATCCAAAGACTCGTGTGGCAGGTCATCCAAAGACTCGTGTGGCAGGTCATCCAAAGACTCGCGTGGCAGGTCATCCAAAGACTCGTGTGGCAGGTCATCTAAAGACCCATCAAAAGCTTGAGCACTGGCTCTAGATGGTTTCCAAATGTCATTTAAGCATCTTACTTCCGGAGGGCAAATGCGTGATCAAGAGGCAGCTGTACAGCGCACCTTTTACCTTGAGAGAAGCAGCTTCTTTTATCTTTCAGTACTAATGGTAAGGACTTGATGTAGCGCTTACTAGCCTGTATTTTGCACACAGCTGCACTAAACACAGACCCCGACTCTTGCCCTCCGGAAGTGAAGCCACGCCCCATGAAAACCGTCAATAGGTGTCCGAGCCACTCTGATGATTCTGAAATTAAGAATCAAAAAATTTTCCAAACAAGGTGCCTTGTGATTCCTAATTTTCTACAATGGTGCCTTAATTAAAACCCCTACAGAGCACTTTTCCAAGTGCCATAAATGAATTCACGCTAAACCTACATGTTGTTTACATTTATGTAAACAACAATGCGAGCGAGCTAATCCGGACATACGCATGAGCAGGCCATATGGGATCAAAAGTGATTGTATTTCGGCAGGAAATCCACAGGTATTAAATCTGCAATTTCAACATACTTTTGCCACCAAAATCGAATGCTTTACTAATTGTCTTCCCCACATTTTTCCGCTTGATCATCTGACGCTACTCAAAACAACACTTTCACAAACACTCGTACGAGTTTCATGCCAGCATGTTTTGGGTGACCTCAAAGGAGGGACCTGTGGCCGAGTGGTGTTACATGTCACCACTGGCCAATCCGATGTGAGACATCTGTGTAAACTGGAGAGACCAGAGCTACAAACCACATACAAATTGCCCTTGAGCAAAGAGCTACAGGCTGTACACGTCTGGAGATCGAGGTTCAGACATGCGTATCTGTATTCCCCTGAGCAATTTAAGGAGATTGCGGACATTGTTAGGAAGGTTTTAAAGTGGTGTGTTTAACCTTCTGGTTCATGGCTTGTCGTATATGGCGACCAGCACAGCCATAGCTCGTTTGTTAGTGAAATGGTGGGTAACTAAGATAAAGGAAACTTCCATATTAGGAATACCGTTATCACACACACATACTGCTGTGAAATAATGAACGAAGGGAGTCAGATATACTATCCAGAGTGGGGGGTATCCACCAAACATGAGTTTCTTACATGATATAAAACATTCTGGAAGCCTTCATTGTTTAACTTGTCACTAAACTGCCTGGGGCATTTTCAGGTATAGCTGACTCACACACACACACACACACACACACACACACACACACACACACACACACACACACACACACACACACACACACACACACACACACACACACACACACACACACACACACACACACACACACACACACACACACACACACACACACACACACACACACACCACAAGAACAGCCCTAACTACCAGGTGCTAATAATCCTGCCAAAAGCTAATAAAATTCTAATGGCTATTTGTGTATCTTAGCTCATTGCTGGGCTCTGTTGAAGGAACTACTTTAAAAACACATTTCAAAACGACTGTCGGTCAAGCCACATCATGTACCAGCTCACGCAATTGTTGGAGTCCATTAGCGCTTTAAATTAGTTTGGGCAAAGTAGCCCAGAAGCCACACACCTAGTTTTTGACTCATCACCCAACACTCTGTGATTCCCCGCCACTTACGCGGTTTCACGCGTGTAATTCACCTGATAGCGCAGCGGGATCAGGTTACAACAGGCGGGAAACCTTTGAAAGACCAGCGTGCCCGGCTACACAAATGTGAACCGGATAAAAAATACAAAAACACCACCAGGAGAGGGACTGTGTTGTCACAGCTACAGGTTTCTTAATGTAGTGACTTGAGAGCTGCTAGACATGATTGGTTAGACTGGGCAGCCGGAAACTGAAGACAACTGGCACTATTCCAGTGGGTCAAACATGCGGGGGAGAGGTCCCCCTGCCACCCTTAAGGTAACGTAGCCATGTAAAGCCATGTATATAGACAGGTATTTATCAACAAGAGGATGAAATTCGTAAATGGTGGTAGCAAAACTTCCTCCATTTAGCTGTACACTTTTTGTGATTCCAGTACAGTTTTAAGACTTCTGTTCATTTACATCATTCTTCATGGCTATGTTTATGCTGCTATGGTGATCTGTGACAGTTACCAGAAGTCGGACAGTGCAAGTAGTGAGGTGATAAAGGTATATCGTCACGTATTTGAGGGCAGATGAGTCTCGTTTCTTAATGGAAATTTAGTGATGCAACCCTTCAAATGCGGTAACATACACGAAATGAATGGTAGAGCGAATACTATTAGTGGAGCTGTAGATCCTTTCCAAGTAAGGTTTCCATGGTATTGTATCATATTGGAGGTCAGTGCTGGTCTGTTTCCATGGTATTGTGTCATATTGTAGGTCAGTGCTGGTCTGTTAGTATAGTTCTTGTTGAGTGATCAGGATGATAATGTGAAAATTAGGGACAAGTTTATCAAGAAGTGTATCCTACTCACTGCTCCCCGTCTGGCCCTTCTTTAATTGGGACGAGCTTGAGCGAACCCCACACTAGCGTGGTCTATGGGAACACGTGCATCGACCGACCGACCGACCGACCGACCGACCGTGTCCGTCCCATTCACGTGATACTGATACGTTGCACGTGCCCACGCTGCCACACTCATGTGTGTGATGGTGAACAGTGCAGTACGTAGTGGTGATAGCTACAAGACCGAGAACGCCGACAATAGGAAAGCGAAAAGCAGAGACACCCGCATAACGAACTGCAAGGCTGGAACGAGAGAGAGACCAGCGAACCTCTTCATAGCTACTTGCGCTTCCTTGTCGGTGTCGCCATCCTTGGCTTTCACGTACGTCAGTTGTTCTCGCCGGTCACTTCTAACAACCCCCTTTTCACACTTTTCTACATAAAGCACAACACGTGCACACCGCATTCTGGACAAGACTGCGCACACGTAATGCATACGGGCGTGCACAGACCCCACCCTCTCGCTTAGCATGCCGCGCCGCACCATGCCACAACACAGCTCAGGCTTGCCCCCAGCGATGATCATCATCTGTCTAGTCTACAATGAGTTCATGGCTACCAGACCTTCATGCTTGACAATGTAACATGACATAACACTAGGAAACTGGCCGCTCTACGTGTCTGGGAATCAGTCAGGCTGGTAAGCACCATTACGTTGTTAATTACCACACCAAAACAAACTGACACATACATTGTTAGTACACTCCAGGGCATTTTAGTTTTAAATAGTACGTCCTAGTCCATTTTCAATTTAGTAAAAGTCCATGCATCAATTATTAGCATATTCTAGACTCAGTTTACTAAATGGCACTTACATTGTGCTGTTTGGCATAGCTGATCCTGGCTTCTATAACATCAAGTGGAGCGGTCAGAAGGCTGGAGAAAAGGAAGAGTGCATGGTAGAAATCAATGCATGTAATGGGATTGCATTGGACACAACCTAGCCACGTAACCAGAGAGCCTGGGTACGTTGCTACATACAACTAGCCACGTTCAGTAAGGGCCTGGGTACACAACCTAGCCATGTACCCAGAGAGCCTGGGTACGTTGCTACATACAACTAGTCATGTTCAGTAAGGGCTTGGGTACACACCCTAGCCACGTAACCAGAGAGCCTGGGTACGTTGCTACATACAACTAGTCACGTTCAGTAAGGGCTTGGGTACAAGCCTGGGTACACAGCCTAGCTACGTAACCAGAGAGCGTGGGTACACTAACTGGGACTAAACCCAAAACTTCTGATCCAAAAGTTCAACTAGATGGCTGTGATTTGAGAGAGAGAAAGAAACATTGGCAGGAATACAGCTGAGAATCCTAACCTGGGAACTTCCAAACACTAGCTTGACATCCTGACTACAACGGAGGTGGAAGGCAGTTTGTTGTCATTGTTAGTATAGTGAAAGTGTAATTGGAGCTGACCTCCACTGTGGTCTGTGAGACAACAAGGCAGCTGCTGAAGTCATGAAAGTACACTGTTACACAAGCTGCCTATACCACCAGCTGTCTACCACCACAAACATGCAATTTGGGCACATTAGGTTAATGAAGGGCTTCTAAGAACGGAATAAGACCCTTCCCCCACTCCCAAACTCAACCTTATTCGTACCAAGGACATACTTCACTTACAATACACAATGTATAAGGTTTAGAAGACTCCAAAAGTACATTCATACAAGCCATGACTAATTGATTACAGCTGTGAATTGATTCAGCGCCATATTCCCAGGAGGGGTCTGCCTACACAAACCTGGTAACATGCTCACAATACCAGGATACAGGGTGAGCAACTTAAACTTTGACCTTTGATTTTCACCCTCATTCCCACGCGTGAACGTAAGTGACGTATAGCTCGGCAGAAGCTACGTGAATTCGTGGGAACAAGCTACGTGAATTCATAACAACCCTTTCTAACTCAAATTAACCCATCTGACTCAAATTAACCCCTTTCTGACTCAATTTTGTGGAGAAAAACTGAGTGCACCCCACATTTCAGAACATGTACTTCTGTCTCTGCCAAAGATGGCTGGCTTTCTGCTTCTCTCCATCTGAGTAATAAAATTGTCCACATGGAGTGACCTGGTCTTGAAGTAGTAATTTGGACATTGAAACCAATCCGGCTAGCAACCACACACCATGGAAACGGTGGTGAGGGGGAGGGGAACAGTAGACTTGTAGTGGGACACACTTGCCAAATGTATTTGACCACAAGTTGTGTGAGAAAAATAAACTGGAAGGAATGGTTAATGGAGAGAAACCACAAAATGCTCTTTTATTAATAGCATATGCAATTTGATTCATGCCTTCTAGCAGAAATAGCCTCGTACAGTTTTCCGAGGGGTGTGTTTTGACCATAACACAGTCCCGTGGAGTCTAGTAGTAGTAGAGCCATGGGATTGTAGCATCTGTGCAGTGCGTGTAGAGGACTGTGCGGGCTGGTGGTTGTCTAGTGGTCGTAGCTCAGTGGCAGAGCACCAGGAGAGGCTCTGGGTTCGATTTCCAGCAACTGCCAGCTTTTCTCTAATTCACCTAATACCATCAAGGGCAGTATTTGATTGGTCAGATGCTGGAATGGGAATGTGGATTGGGAACAAGACCACTGATTAAGATGTAAATAGCCAAGCATCCTTCCTGCTAGCTATACAAGCTTGTGGTTTTCAGTGTGGGTCATGCCACTGAAGCCAGCTAACACACTACCTCCACTGCCCACACACGTTGTTGTAATGTTGTCTGTGTAGGTGTTCTATTTATAGCTATGTGTCTGCTTACATACATACGTATATATATATACGTATTCATACCGACCATACATATTTGCACACACACACACATATGTATACCCACTCACACACTAAACATTCACTCACTCACACACACTAAACATTCACTCACTCACACACACACACACACACATATATGTACATATACATACATGCATGCACACACGTATGGCTACATACTCACAAACTAAATATTAACACACAAATGTACAAACACACACACACACACACACACACACACACACACACACACACACACACACACAAAACGACGTAAAACATTGTTGAGACCCTTGATACAAGGACAACCTTTCCTCAGGATGGTGTGCACAATGCGTGGAGGCAGGAGGACTTCGGCTAGCTGATGCCAACTCAGGTCTAATCCAAGCATCATTCCTTCACCCCCATCGCCCCCACCCAGTGTTGGAAAACAGCGAACTGAGTGTTTACCCTCTCGCCCTGTGTAATCACATCAGTCACTCGAGCGAAGCCCCAACACGCTACCTGCCAAATGTCATTAGCGTGCATAGCTTCTCCAGAATAGAAATAAATATAAAACCGGTTACCTAGGCAACACATAAGAAGGTTGTTCACATCACTCTAGTGGTGTTGGCTAGATAACAGGGTACACACCCTGGGAGATGGTCATTTATACACGCTCACACACAGTGAGGGTTTTATTAAAGCACAGAGAACACTAGGCAGGAGGCACGGAGAACACTAGGCAGGAGGCACGGAGAACATTAGGCAGGAGGCACGGAGAACATTAGGCAGGAGGCACAGAGAACACTAGGCAGGAGGCAGAGAGAACATTAGGCAGGAGGCACGGAGAACATTAGGCAGGAGGCACGGAGAACATTAGGCAGGAGGCACGGAGAACATTAGGCAGGAGGCGCAGAGAACATTAGGCAGGAGGCACGGAGAACATTAGGCAGGAGGCGCAGAGAACATTAGGCAGGAGGCACGGCAGGAGGCGCAGAGAACATTAGGCAGGAGGCACGGAGAACATTAGGCAGGAGGCACGGAGAACATTAGGCAGGAGGCACGGAGAACATTAGGCAGGAGGCACGGAGAACATTAGGCAGGAGGCGCAGAGAACATTAGGCAGGAGGCACAGAGAACATTAGGCAGGAGGCAGAGAGAACACTAGGCAGGAGGCACGGAGAACATTAGGCAGGAGGCAGAGAGAACATTAGGCAGGAGGCGCAGAGAACATTAGGCAGGAGGCGCAGAGAACATTAGGCAGGAGGCACAGAGAACACTAGGCAGGAGGCACAGAGAACATTAGGCAGGAGGCACAGAGAACACTAGGCAGGAGGCACGGAGAACATTAGGCAGGAGGCACGGAGAACATTAGGCAGGAGGCACAGAGAACATTAGGCAGGAGGCAGAGAGAACACTAGGCAGGAGACACGGAGAACATTAGGCAGGAGGCACGGAGAACATTAGGCAGGAGGCACAGAGAACATTAGGCAGGAGGCAGAGAGAACACTAGGCAGGAGACACGGAGAACATTAGGCAGGAGGCACGGAGAACATTAGGCAGGAGGCACAGAGAACATTAGGCAGGAGGCAGAGAGAACACTAGGCAGGAGGCACAGAGAACATTAGGCAGGATGCATAGGAGGAAATCGGAATGTGGGGGGAGAGACCCAGGGGGTTCCCTGCCTGGATTGATATCTAACTTCAGCCACCATCCATGTGTTGGCTAATCACTGTAACAGGAAACAGAAGGTAATTGAAAAAGATGACCAATCAGATGGCTGTGTTCAGTTCCAAACAGGAAGTAAAGCCATTTTAATTAAAATGCTAGTAATCACCAATTATTGTCTTAGCTAAAATATAAGTATATATTCAATACCGGGAGAACAGGGCCTCAGTTGCCTAGGTAATGGGTTATAGACCTTCAAAAACCATCAATCAGCTCTCGGCTTCAATAACCTGAGGGTTTCACAGTACCGTTTGGCTTCAAGAAGGTGAGATTCTTCTTGTTTGTCAAAGACTTCAGTCAAATGGTACCAACATTGTACGTAGCGTCATTAGTAAATACTCACACACACACACACACACACACACACACACACACACACACACACACACACACACACACACACACACACACACACACACACACACACACACACATACACACACACACACACACACACACACATACACACACATACACACACATACACACACACACACACACACACACACACACACATAGTCAAACTGACCCACTCTCTCTCATAGTAATGACATGGAATAAGGGAGGGAAGGAGGAGGGAGGGAGGGAGGGAGGGAGGGAGGGAGGGAGGGAGGGAGGGAGGGAGGGAGGGAGGGAGGGAGGGAGGGAGGGAGGGAGGGGAGGGGGAGAGGGAGGGGGAGGGGGAGAGGGAAGGAGGGAGAGAGGGAGAGGGAAGGAGGGAGGGAGGGAAGGAGGGAGGGGGGAGGGAGAGGGAAGGAGGGAGGGGGAGGGGGAGAGGGAAGGAGGGAGGGGGAGGGGGAGGGGGAGAGGGAAGGAGGGAGGGAGGGGGAGGGGGAGAGGGAAGGAGGGAGGGAGGGGGAGGGGAGAGGGAGAGGGAAGGAGGGAGGGAGGGAGGGGGAGGGAGAGAGGGAAGGAGGGAGGGAGGGAAGGTGGGAGGGAGGGAGGGGGAGAGGGAGGGTAGGGAGGGAAGGTGGGAGCATATCAAAACAACGGAGAAGCCAGGATGGTAAAGCAAAAAATGGAAAGAATGTGCGGCCATATTAGATCTATTAAGGATGGATTCCCCAAACTATGTTCAACTGTAACAGATACATGCACGACATGGACTGAAGCACGTGGCAGGGAAGCCCCTGGTGTGAGCAATTCAGTTAGATACTCGTAACTCACATTGCAAAGGTTTGGGTTTTCTAAACTCACTCAGCAGCCTCTGAGCTCACTGCTGAGGGATGTACCTAGACCCTCCCACCCCTCCTTTCTGAGGCCAAGGTAGCCAGACTGTCGGTCAGTCTGCCATCACATGGCACAAGATACACTCTTCCCTCCCTCACTCCACCCTTCCTTCTCCTTCTCACTTCCTCCCTCCCTACCTCCCTCCTACTCATTTCCCCCCTTTCTCCTTCCTCTCCCCCTCTTCCCCCCTCCCCTCCTTCCTCTCCCCCTTCTTCCCCCCCCTCCTTCCTCTCCCCCTCCTCTCCCACCCTCCCACCCTCCCCTCCTTCCTCTTCTCCTTACCCCCTTCCTCTTTCCCCTCTCCACTTGCCCCAACCCTTTCTCTTCCCCCCTCCCAGGCCTCCTCCTAACCCTCAGTGGGTGAGTTTACACAGGCACATGTATAAAACAAAGTCCTATCCATCAACTCCCGAACACTGCCCAACACAACCACTGGCTGGTGGCAGAGCCAACCAACAAGGTATGAAACCACACATTCCACATACTCTACAGGCAATTCTGTGCATAGTGGACACACGGGGTGGGTAACCGCAGAGACCCAACTGTTGCCTAACAGCTCATAAAACCACATTATGTTGACACTCCTATTGGACATGTGCCCATGGGCAGCACTGGGTGGAGGGTGAGCATTACTTAGAGTATGTAGCATATTTGAGTACGCATGCTCAAAACTGATTATAGGTTGCGCCTAAAAGGACATATTAGGGCATACATCTAGCTAGAAGCCGAACATGTTGAGTGGTGCTCGTTGGAATGTTGAAGAAAGAATGAACGCTAATTTACTAGTAACCACACTGCTCATGTGATGTTATTTTACTCAAAAAGATACATTTTTCAACAAAGGTACTTAGACATAAAATCATGAGGCTTCAGCCCAGGGATTCGGAGTTGTGTTCCCAGACCCCTTCTTTTGGTCTGGGAACAAGACTAGAACTTATACTCCTGAGCAGCGAGACACCTTCAGCACCATACAAACCCTCCACACCAGTCCATGACCTTGACCACAGAGCTTTTCCAACTCTTGTCTTTGGAATATCCATTAACACATCGTAGCGCACAAGACTTCTGATGCTGAATGGTAGAGGGATTTTATCTTCACCATGCTGCACCATGGCCTCATTCCCAGACTGCAAAGGTTGGCCTGGGAACGAGGATAGCTGCATACAGTATGTAGCATTGTATACATGTACACAAGTGCGTGAATCACACAACCAATCAGATCAATTACGAGGTTGTGGGTGTGTTTACGTATCGTTATCAAAGGTTGTGACTCTACCCCAGTTATGTTTACCTATCAGTTATAGGGTACACGTACTGGACTTCCTGTATCGGAGATCGGTAGTTGGCAAAATATTTACCAATAACCAGTGTTTCTACTTTCTACTGTGGTCCCCATATATGGCATCTGTTTATGTTTGCATAGTTGGCTAATTGATTAAAATAGTTTGTTTATAGTGTTCGTGACCTCATGCGATGCATGCTGTGACCTCACATGATGTCATTTGATGTCACAACCTACTACATAACCTCTCGTAATACTCTGTACCCTGAACTCGGCCGACACTGTAAACTAATTTATACTTCGGCTCTTATTGCATACCACCCAGTGTCTCTACCAGGCTCCACCCCCTTACCCTCCCCCTCACCTAATTGGGGCGAGCCTGAGCGAGCCCCACATAGACGGTACAACTGGGCGAAATCATATATGTATTATTATTATTATCGTACGACCGTCACCCGCGCGCCGCGCTTGGTCGCATGAAGTATGTAGGGCTGTTTCTCGCCGGGAGGCGCGCGCGGGTGGGGCACGAGACTATTCGCATACATGGCTTCCGTAACCGCAAGAGAATCACCCGCGCGCCGCGCTTGGTCGCACGACGTCAAGGAGGAAAAGGACACCATCCGTCAGGTGATCTTTAACAACAAAGAATTCAAGCAATAGCTGTGTGATTTCAGTGAACTGAGAGCCCTTCTTAGCGGGGAGAGCCTGGGAACGAGGCTACCCAGGTAAGCAAGAATGAGAAGCATTTGCCACAGTTGTCTCCACTACACAATCTGCCAGACACAATCATGATGCAAAATATAGACTCTTCTAGCCAGCACGACGTTCAGCAACCTTGAGTTGAAACTCTCAGAGAAAATGGAATGATTCATGTGATCTTTAATAGGCCTTGCAACTTCAAACCATGATGTCATAGAAAATATGGAAAACTTTTGTGGCTACCAACAATGGTGTTGAGATAGCAATGACACAGCCCTAATGGAAAAACGGAACCAACCAACATCCACTAACTCACTGGCAATGTGTATAAAAACTACCACCATACACCATTTGAAGCTCATTTGGTCAATAGAAAGTACAATGTAAGCTCTCATGTAAACAGGAAATATTACGTCATCACTTTTATATCACACTAATGTCATGTTGTTTACAACAAAAATTGATAAAACCATAACGGTGATTGTGTACACAAAAAATTGCATGTTAGCCTCTTCCAAATCAGTTCATTGTTTCTCATCCCTAAGCAGAAAACTAGATGTGGGTTGGCCAATGGAATTGAAGACTTTCAATTACGAGGTCATTCCTGTGTGAATAATGTACAACACTGCCTTTGTCATTTATACACTCGGATGAGGCACAGTAGACAAACAGCAACTTCACTTCTTACTAAACGCCACGCCAACTTCGACACCTCGACAAGAAGTGCGAAAGGGCACGCGTGTATACGAACTGCGTATGCACAATTTTAGTCCTTGGCATGCTGCTTGCTCAGGCTCGCCCCACAATGCCCTGCATTCGTCTAGTAATAATAAATGTCTTGTATTAGCCCTTCTCCCCCTTCCCCTGTGCCCCACCCCACCCCACTTCCCCCTTCTTCTTCCTTGTACCTCACCATCCCCTCCACCCCACCCCTTTCACTTCCTCCTTCCTCTCTCCCCTGTGCCTCCCTCTCCCCCCATCCCTTTCACTCCCTCCCCCCTCTCCCCCCTATCCCTTTCACTCCCTCCTTCCCCTCAACTGTACCCCTCGCCCAAGGTAAGCTACTGATCAGCAACAAGACAGAGTCTTGATTGACGGAAGGTGTTTTTATCCAGCCCAGGAATTGAAATCTATGACCAGATGTCATTTACTGCAGAGCTCCAGTGGCTCATCATGCAGTCCGTCAGTTCAAGCACTGGTTTGGACTTCAATTTGTTCGCACAGAGTAGAACTAAACAGCATGGGGCAAGAGGGAGAAGGGCAGAAACGGAGAATTCCTCTCCCACCTTGGAGGGTGCTAATGACCCATTGGTACTCAGATGCAAAGCTTCACACCCACAGCATGCGGGAGAAAGAAAATGTGTGCGGGACTATTAGCTGCATGTAGACATGTCTAAAATAACTAGGTCCCTGCTGCACAATCAGAAGGGTGTTTTCTTCTTTGTGGAGCTAGCTGTGGCTGGTGGTTGGTAATTAAACATCATGATCAGTCAGACAAAATACACTCCCGTCCCGGAACCTCATTGGACACAGCTGGTTTAACTAAAGAGAAGGTGCCACAGATCTGTCATGTGATAGCACTCTGATTGGTTGGTTCAGTCACCATGGTGACACATGAATAACCACAGATGATGATTGAAGAGGCAGAATCTGATGGTTTGCACAATAAGACACTATTTTACCTAACTCACTAGTCCATAGCAACATAACATGTACAGCTATACAATTCTAAGCACCTGATTAAGGGATCATACCCGAGCCTGGTTCCCAGCACTCAGCACCGGGAACCAGGCCAGTCATACGCTTCCCAGTGACTCCAGGGGGTCACATGACTCAGTGGGAGTGGTCACAACTTGTTAGGAGGGTCACATGACCCAGTGGGAGTGGTCACAACTTGTTAGGAGGGTCACATGACTCAGTGGGAGTGGTCACAACTTGTTAGGAGGGTCGCGTGACTCAGTGGGAGTGGTCACATGACCCAATGGGAGTGGCCACAACTTGTTAGGAGGGTCACATGACCCAATGGGAGTGGTCACAACTTGTTAGGATGGTCACATGACCCAATGGGAGTGGTCACAACTGGATAGGAGGGTCACATGACTCAAAGGGAGATGCCATCCACTTACCGAGCGAGGAGTGGGGACTCTATAATCGCACTGGGGTTGATATCGCTGGTCAAAGTTCTGTCATGACAAAGCCAGAAAGCTGTGAATAACCATCAAGATTGACTAGCAGCCAAACATACCGTATTCGTGGCTCAAATTCTCTTGCTGTGTCTTGTAGGAGTATTGGGGGCGCACCAAAAAAAAGGGTGGCTGTGCATGAAGGGAGAGTGTGTGTGTGCGTGTGTGGGGGTGGAGAGAAGTAACTTACAATGCATTATTTCTCCCTCTACCACTATCTTTATCTCCCTCCATCCTTTCCTCCTCTCCTCCACCCCCCCCATCCCTTCCTCTCTCTCCTCCCTCCCTTTTCACTTACTCCTTTCCTTAGCAGAAAACCCAACTTCTTCCAACACAGTTCCCTTCCCTTCCACATCACATGACGGGCTAATGATGAAAGGATATTTACGCAGCTAGGAGGGGAAGAGGAAGGGGAGGGGGAGGGGGAGAGGAGGGGAGGGGGAGAGGAGGGGGAGGGGGAGAGGAGGGGGAGGGGGAGAGGAGGGGGAGGGGGAGAGGAGGGGGAGGGGAGAGGAGGAGGAGGGGGAGGAGAGGCAGGAGAGAAGAATGGGAGGGGAGAGGAGGGGGACGTAAGAGTGAAGGAGGGTAGGGAGAGAGGGTAGAAGGAAGAGGGGGATTCTTCTGTGTATCATCAAGCCACGTTTAAATGTGTAGAACTTACAGCATAGTGAACATTGTGATTAGACGTGAACAGCTTGCAAAGGGCATCAATGTGAGCACAGAGTGTACGCTGTGAAGAAAAATGGTCATTACAAGGAGTAAACTACAGTAAACTACAGTAAACTACAGTAAAATATGGGAAACTACAGGAAACTACAGTAAACTACAGTAAACTATAGTGAACTACAGTAAACTACGCTAAACTATAGAATAGATACACGAGGGGGGCAGTGCCTGATTGTTATACTGGTAATTCACAAAATACTAATTTGCATTAGTTAGTCCGAAGTGTACCAATAACAGCTATTAGTAAACTATGCTAAACTACAGTAAACTACAGTAAACTATGCAAAACTATAGTAAACTATGCTAAACTATGCTAAACTATGCTAACTACAGTAAACTATAGTAAACTACAGTAAACTATGCTAAACTACAGTAAACTATGCAAAACTATAGTAAACTATGCTAAACTATGCTAAACTATGCTAACTACAGTAAACTATAGTAAACTACAGTAAACTATGCTAAACTACAGTAAACTATGCTAAACTACAGTAAACTATGCTAAACTACAGTAAACTATGCTAAACTACAGTAAACTACAGTAAACTATGCTAAACTACAGTAAACTACAGTAAACTACAGTAAACTACAGTAAACTATGCTAAACTACAGTAAACTACAGTAAACTATGCTAAACTACAGTAAACTACAGTAAACTACAGTAAACTATAGTAAACTATGCTAAACTACAGTTAACTACAGTAAACTACAGTAGACTACAGTAAACTATAGTAAACTACAGTAAACTACAGTAAACTACAGTAGACTACAGTAAACTATAGTAAACTACAGTAAACTACAGTAAACTATAGTAAACTACAGTAAACTACAGTAAACTATGCTAAACTACAGTAAACTACAGTAAACTACAGTAAACTATGCTAAACTACAGTTAACTACAGTAAACTACAGTAGACTACAGTAAACTATAGTAAACTATAGTAAACTACAGTAAACTATAGTAAACTACAGTAGACTACAGTAAACTATAGTAAACTATAGTAAACTACAGTAAACTATAGTAAACTACAGTAAACTACAGTTAACTACAGTAAACTACAGTAAACTACAGTAAACTATAGTAAACTATGCTAAACTACAGTTAACTACAGTAAACTACAGTAGACTACAGTAAACTATAGTAAACTATAGTAAACTACAGTAAACTACAGTAAACTATGCTAAACTACAGTAAACTATGCTAAACTATAGTAAACTATAGTAAACTACAGTAAACTATAGCCAACTGTAGTAAACTAACCTCATTAGCAATTTTACGAAGTTGACGTGGCACAATGCTGAACAGAATCTGTAAGTCTCTCGTACCCAGGTACAGTGGTCTCCGTGTTAATATCCTCACAGTGGACATTAGCTGCTTTGCTGGAAGGGAAAAGGTGGAGAGAGAAAAGGGAACGGAAACAAGAGGGAAGAAGGGAGAGTGGAGAGGAAGCGGCAGAGATGAGGGGGAGGGGAGAGGAGGGGGAGGGGAGGGGGAGGGAAAGAAGAGGAGAGGGGGAGGAGAGGAGAGGGAAGGAGGAAGAAAGGGGAAAGGGAGGGGGAAGGGGAGGGGAGGAAGAGGGAGAGAGAGAAAGAAAAGGGGGAATGAGAGGGAATGGGGAATGGAGAGAGAGGAAGGGGGAGGAGAGGGAGGGGGAATGAGAGATGGAGGGAGAGAAAGGAAAGGAGAAAAGGAGAAAGAGGGAACGGGAGGGGGTGGTAGAGGGAGGAGAGGAAAGAGGGGGGAGGGGGATACTTGCCACTCTGATTGAAGAACTGTGCGTCCCTTGTAAGCACAAAGGCAGGATCCAAATTGTACCCCTTCAGAATGTGAGACACTTCCCCTGCATCTGGAGTCAGCTGAGGAGAGGAGGGAGGAGGTCTGAGGTTATCATGGAGTTGGTAGTTCTCAGGCTCCAACAAAAGTATTTTGTCGGGCGTGGGAGTGTGTGTGTGTGTGTGTGGTGGGGTGGGGCTGGGCTGGTTAAACAAGGAAGAAGGTTAAACTGTAGCCCCTCTGTGCACGCCATAATTGAGTCATACCTCAACGACACCCTCACATAGGCAGGCGACAATCATGTGACAAATACGGTAACCATAGCAACAAATGGCCTACTTGTTGGTTGCTATCCTTTCTGCTCCAGTGTGCACCGAACCCAATATCTCTTGCAGCCATGATTCTGTACACCATCGGCCTTGTGAGATGACAGGAGAGGAGGGAGGGGAAGTGGAGGAGGAGGGTGGCTGGGGGGAGGGAAGTACAGTATATCACAGTACACCACAGTATATCACAGTACACCACAGTATATCACAGCACACCACAGTATATGACACAGCCATAAACCAACATTGCAGAATAGTGAGGACTGCCTTAGTACAGAGGAAGGGAGGAGGAGGAGAAGGAGGAGATGGAGGGGGAATGGAGGAAGAGGAGAGAGAGGGAGAGGAGAGAGAGGGAGGACAAGGAGAGGGAAAGGGAAGGATGAGGAGGAGGCCAGGAGGTACTGTAGTTAACTTACTGAGTTCGTCATCCTTCAAACCCAGATGTTCCAACATGGCCAACCTTCTGTCAACCTGGGGAGAAACATAGACATTATTCCTCACATGATTCCTCGCCACACACACACACAGGGAGGTATGTGTCATGCATATGAATGCACCTGTACAGCACTCTGCAGGAACAGAGAGAAGGAATTCTTCAAAGCCGAGTGAATCCATTTCTCACTCATCCCTTTGTTCTGGAGGGCCCTGTACACTGCATGCACACATGACAGGTCAATGTCTGGCCACTCTGGCAACAGTTGTATCAACAGCTTCGTCTCCTTCTCACTAAATCCAACTTTTCTTAACTCCTTATGCTTCAAAGAGGTGTCATTTGCAGTATGTTCTTGAACATTCCACCAACGCACATCCTCGTTCCCCTCACAAGTATTCCACTTGTGCATTTGAAGCCCAGTTTCTGGGAGAGTACCTTTTGATTGCGCCCTACTGAGGGCCCACTTGTGAAGAACTTCAAGCCTTACATAATTACCTCCAACAAGAAACTCTAAAGGTGCTGCTCCACTTGAATTTTCTAACTTTGATTTGCTTTCGTCACTCCTACCACCAACTGAAGTTTGCTTTGCTTTTTCTGATCCTTGTCTGGATTGCTTTGGCACTGCCTCTTTAGATTTTTGTCTCAATTCCTTTGCCTTTGCTGATTTTTGCTTTTGCATCATCGGTATCTTCTGAGATTTGTTTCCAGGCACATTTGATGTGCTGTAGCAAGCTCTTCTCAGTCCCTGAGCCACAGAACACGTCCATAGTCTCTGGTGGCGCACGCATAACACCGGGCCGGCAGTGTAGGATGCAGAGCGGGAAAGATTAGGGAGCTGGAGACAGGCCAACGATCTAAAAGTTGCCATATGGAAATTTGTAAAATTACTTCTATCGTATTATTAGACAGGCCATCCAGTCTCATGCCCAGACCCCACCCCTGGAGTGTCATTGGCCTGGGAACGAGACTAGTATCGATCTGGTTCCAACACGCAATGTCAGTCTGGGAAAGAGACCAGTGGGAGGTGTTATCTTCTACAAACTAATTTGCTCCGAAAGGGAGGGGTGTTACAAGTCAATGGTGCCTTACATACTTCAAAATCTCCAACAAAATAAGAAATAATCTGAGACCAGCAGAGACAAGTCCGAGAACTGCAATAGCAGCCGAGGTAGAAAGAAGATCAGAGGAGATCAGAGACGAGAGGAGGTGGAGGCTAGTGGTGCAGCAGCAAGTGGGAGTAGCATCAAGCTGAGGTGGAGGGATGGTGGCCGGGCACCATGTAAGATGTATGGAGAAGTGACTGCACTGGATGATACTCTTTTGTAGTCTCGCAATCCTGACCTTGCTAAGTTAATACCTACACAAGTCATAAACTTTATGAACCAACAAACAAAAACATGTCCTGCAAGGTTGAGGGGGTGACCTTCTACACTGGCATCTTACACAAGTGTTAGTCTTGCAAGCCAGATTCAACAAACCCCACCATGGATCACTTTTGTGCATGAACTGCAAGTTGTTTCGGTCTGGGGGGGGGGGGGGGGGTAGTCTCGCGTGGCCAGACCTACTGGGTCGGGAGGATCTGGCCACGCAAGACTGGAGTATATGGCAGTGTAGCGGCAATTTTGGGACATGGACACGCTACTGTAACTGTATTCAAATTTCAATGCCAGTAGTACATAGTCTCTATAAAGACTTTAAAAACATTAAAAATGTAAAAAGATGTAGGGATGACATGCCAAAAAGTATGCAAACAAGGTAGGGATAATGCATGAAAGCAAAGGTCAACATATTGGCAAAGCCCCATCCCTACATCTTTTTCACACTGCAGTTAGACAGTGCATGGGGTCTTCCTAAAACGTACCACAAGCAACACCCCGACCTATGGCTGTAGCCTCGTTCTCAGGCCACTTCCTAGCTCCTCCCACATGGACTGGGAACGAGGCTACAAGTTCCTCGTTCTCAGGCCACTTCCTAGCTCCTCCCACATGGACTGGGAACGAGGCTACAAGTTCCTCGTTCTCAGACCACTTCCTACCTCCTCCCACATGGTCTGAGAACGAGGCTACAAGTTCCTCGTTCTCAGACCACTTCCTAGCTCCTCCCACATGGACTGGGAACGAGGCTACAAGTTCCTCGTTCTCAGGCCACTTCCTACCTCCTCCCACATGGTCTGAGAACGAGGCTACAAGTTCCTCGTTCTCAGGCCACTTCCTACCTCCTCCCACATGGACTGGGAACGAGGCTACAAGTTCCTCATTCTCAGACCACTTCCTACCTCCTCCCACATGGTCTGAGAACGAGGCTACAAGTTCCTCGTTCTCAGACCACTTCCTAGCTCCTCCCACATGGACTGGGAACGAGGCTACAAGTTCCTCGTTCTCAGGCCACTTCCTACCTCCTCCCACATGGTCTGAGAACGAGGCTACAAGTTCCTCGTTCTCAGGCCACTTCCTACCTCCTCCCACATGGTCTGAGAACGAGGCTACAAGTTCCTCGTTCTCAGACCACTTCCTAGCTCCTCCCACATGGTCTGGGAACGAGGCTAGTATGATCCGTGTCGTAGCCGTCGTAGGTACCTATCAGATAGCTACTATGTAGCTTTACTGCCATCATACTACTTGTAGTGACAGTGGCACCCTTTCTGATACAACCTAGACACTGAGCTTGAGTGGGCTGCAGACTAGTCATAGTAATCAGTGTGTAAACTCAGGTACTCACATGTACTCATGCTAACTGCATGGATGGGTACAGATTCAGCTCTCAAGCACGCTGTCAAACTGCAGTGTGAAAAAGATGTAGGGATGGGGCTTTGCCAATATGTTGACCTTTGCTTTCATGCATTATCCCTACCTTGTTTGCATACTTTTTGGCATGTCATCCCTACATCTTTTTACATTTTTAATGTTTTTAAAGTCTTGTTTCTGTACTTTTTTGATGTTAATCTCAGTTACAGTTAGACCTAAGGCCACTCCAAGTTGATTCATTGTTTCCCATTTCCCGCCCGCACCATTTTATGAGCTGCATTATTTTGTTCATTATGCATACGTTTATTTATTATTGATTCTGTATTTGTGACTGACAGTTGTGATAGCACTGACAGTGTTGTGATACAATGTAGCAATGTTTCAGAACTTTTTACATCCTCTTTGCTCAGAGCCTCTGGTAATGAATAATGAATAGTGAACCGCCCGCCCGCATGTCCTCAAGTTTCCAGTGTAATGGGAAACAACAAATCAACTTGGAGTGGCCTAAGCCTATTTCAAGTGTAATCACAACACCAGAACTTGAAATGGTGTTGACAGTTTAGTAGTAGTTCCAGGCATGTAATAATAATGTGTAATATAGCCAGCTAGAACCTGATGAAGGGCCAACCACTCTCCCTACCAAACTTTGTGAAACCAATTTCATGATTCAGTTGTCATGACGACTGACCAGCTGCAGCACAGAAAACTATCATACTGACAACTGACCATCCTAGCTTTACAGTTCACAAAAGCTGTGAGTAGGCTATTTTTAGTGTTGCTACAAGTAGGTAGCGCCTTACCTACGTGGTGTTCATAAGCCTTGCCCAATGCCGCGGGGGGGGGGGGAAAGACCATGCCAACCATGCGTACTGCCCGTTGTCCATTTTTCTGTGCACTAGTCTTGCTTCCAGACCAATGACCGTGGTCTTTGGTCTGGGAACGAGACTTCGTGTGCGCATGCGTACAAAATTATAAAATGGCGTCCTAAGCAACGGACAGCAGCCTCAGAGTGTTGTGAATGGCTTTTGTTGACCATGGTGAATTTGAAGCTATGAAGACGCTGAGTGGTTGGGAAGCTGCGCGCTGTGATGAGCATCCGTTTCGTGCTAAAATCAAGGTGAGTACTTGAGCCGTTTGCGAGATATCGTTGTTTGAACAAAAGTCGTAACGAAGAAAGAAAGAATAACAAAAATGGCACTTTCATGACCGCACACTTTTGCGTTTGGCTGTCTTCTGCGTGGCTTTTGGCCACTTATATGAGTCTTGCTGATCACAAAGGCACTCAAAGAGGAAGTCAGGGCGCTTAAATAAGCTTTTAGCGTGTTTGTGGTGAAGTTATACGGCTTTTGCTTAAGTATTGCATATATATTGTGCGTCGGCGCCATCCCTACATAGAGAGTCTACCGACTCTCTGATAATCCCTTTGCAGTTTGCCCAGCCCTAGTCTCGCAGGCCCGACCCACTTCTCTAGCGGAAGTGGGTCGGGCTTGCGAGACTAGCCCAGCCCCACCCGTTTGCGCGCGCATGTTTGCGGTCACGTGGAATGTAATACCGCGTACCGCGCGCCATGGATGGATCACTCGATCGGGGTAATACGAAGATCATACGAGCGATAATCTCTGCTGGATCGTTAACGCCCCGTCGCGCGGTGAGCTCAGCCAACATTTGCATAACGGAGGAAGTATCTTTGTAAAACGATCCGAGCAAGAAGATACGTCAAAACTGGGAAATACATTGTGCTGAAAGAGAGAAACAACTAGGTAAGTATCCCGCCAAAAAATGTGTTGTAATAACAATTATGCTAAGAAATGTAATATAGATGTTGGTAAAAGCGTACCAGGAAAGGATCTATTTACAGTGGAGTTATGCCTGCCCTGGGGTGTTATGGGTGAAAGGTGGCTGGTCATTGGCAGTAATTTGGTGTTAGATGTTTCCATGCCAGCAAGGTTGGGTGTGTTCCCAGCAGTTTTACACCATTCTAACTGTTTTACACATTAGCAAAACCTCCATGTGTTAATTAGATCTTTTTGTGGTTACATGGATACATTGAAGATGAAGAAAAATCTTGCTAACAGAAGAATGTTTATTTCTAAATTGGAGTACAATGTAGAAACGTCAGTGGATATTTCCCTTGTGTATGTTTTTTTTGAGTTAGTTTCTGTTCTGTGTGTTCCCCCCCCCTTAGTCGTAATCTGGAAGAAGAAATATAAAGGAGTACACATATGTGGCCAAACATTTGAGGAAGGAATAGTTCAACGAGAATACCTTGGAGTATGTCTGAAAATCAGATTGAGTTGCACAAGATTATAGGAAGTCCGAGTTCCCTGGGCAAATTGAGCTCCACTGAGGCTTTGCTCCATTCTACCCAAAATGATGGCCACACTGAAGTCGGACCAATGGGACCGCTGTATCAGACAGTCCCGGAGGCTCAGCGGGTCCACTCTCGATACGCCACAGAACCTGTTAACGCTGTGACCCAAAGAGAAAATGTGTACACAGTTCCTTCTGAGTCTGACCCCCCAAATGAGTATGACTTTATCAATGAGAGGCAGTCTCGTGGAGGACAAACAAAGCACGTGGCTGAAAATGAACTGTACGCCGATCAAGCTGCTGCGGACAAATACCGGCATGCTGCAACAATGGAGAAGGCAGGCTCGTTGAAGTTCTCGGGGAGTGTTTCTGAAGTAGTCAAAGAACCGGCAGGAGATGGGACCACGTGTTGCAGGTGTAAAGTGAAGGACATGTTTTATTGTTTCTTCCACTTGATAGGGATCATGCTCGGCTTGGCTGCTTTGGTTCTTGTAGTTGTCATAATCCTCGGAGCAATCCCTATTGGTTCAAACTGCAGTTGTAATGCAAGTAAGTCGAACTACCAGCTGTTTGGCCTTGCATTTTCCCTTCTTCGGGAAAGACCTGTCTCGTCCATGGGGAAGAGCGTGGGGCTACAATAGTGGTGCACTTCTCTAGTGTAGCCTTATTCAAGGGTACTTGACTGGGAATGAGAGTAGTCGGTGTGGGTGTCTGTTATCTTCTGTGACATGAATGGAGTACAAATAGAGTGACTGAAGTCAAGTGGGTGCATTGTGCATTGAATGTGTTGACCCTCCCCCCTCCCCTGAGTGAGTATTGTGCTCATTTCTAACTTGCTGTCTCTTGTTCCTTCCTCCTTCCTCTCCTTTCTCCCCTTCTCTTCCCGCCTCTCTCCCCTCCATCATTCCAAACACACATCACAGATGACCAAGACATACAAGTGAGTTTGCCTCACAAATTTCAATCTTCCCCAAAAGGATGTTTTATTATGATCACTTGCCTCGAGGCTTCCTGCATCAAACCATACCCAAGAATGTGGTAGCCTAGTGATTTGAGGTTTGGCTATGTAGACTTATAGCTTTGGCAGAATGCCCGCAGACAGCCGTAGCATTAATGGGGAGCCCCTTGAGTAGCCTCTTGTTCTCTGCTGTGTTTGAGGTAAGAAAAACTGGCCAGGGTAGTCTCATTCTAGCAACCAATCAGAGGAATGTAATGTACCCCAGAAAAGAACCTCCCACACACACTGTCTCCAGGCATGTTACAGGAGACAACCCCCCTACCCAAACCTTGTACTTGTTTCCATAAACACAAAACTGAACGAATCTGGTTGAAGTTTCCAGGCTCTCAGTGGAGACTAGGCTGGGTGGGACAAACTTGTGTATTTGGCTATGGGATAGATCTGCTGGGGGCAGGTAGTGTGTTTTGGGGGTGGTAGTTTTAAACCACTGATGTAATTGTGGTTTTTTGTGGGTGTTTTCTGTCCTGCCGCCTCCTATCAACTCTGCTAGGGGGTGTTAACTGTTGCTTGGTGTGTTTCCAACCCCCAGGAGACCAGGACTGAGTTGCTTGCAGTGATTAGAAGGCTCAATGACAGCCTTAACAGCTTGGTAAGTGACTGAGTGAGTTTGTGTTTGAAGTGACTGCGTGAGTTTACACAAACTCACTCCCTGTTTAGAGAACTCACTCTGTGTTTAGAGAAACTCTTGTACTACGAACTATTGACCTCACAACTCATGTGACTCAATTCTCCAACTTTAAATGGTCACCTCAGAAACCAAATCAAAAAGCATACACTTCCTGTCTAGGCACCCAATACAGCTCTCTGATTGGTCACATTTGAATATTTCCTGGTCCAAAGTCTGGTTGTTTTTACCACAAGCCACAATGTGTACCACATGAAGCCAAGCAGTCAGGGCCATGTTGTTACATCTAACTTGGTTTACATTTGTAACCAGTGCTACAGACATGTTTGGGTGAGATAGACACATGTACAGACGTTGCTACGACGACTCTCGCCATAGTCTCATTCTTGGTCTCCCTGGCCTCGGAATGAGATTGCATCAACAAACTGTCTGCTCCTTTCAAGTCCCTGCAGTTCAGTTCCTTTCATCCAATCAGATCACAGGAATTGTACTCTTTATCATTCCACAAACACCAATTGTCCTTGTGTGGACTGTACACAAACGCCATGGTAACCACAAGAATTCCACACAACAATAGCATTGTATTGTATTGGGATTAGTAACTATGATGTGGACAATGAACTACAAGACCTCTGGGAGTATACTCTCTCTCCCCTTCCTCCCCCCAGCAACAAAACCAACAACATACCATGGCTGCTCAGGACTCTCTCGGTCAGACGGTGAATACCATCAACACCTCTCTCAGTCATCTAACACAGAATGTAAAAACCATCAACAACACTGGAATAGCTTCCCAAATAAACAGTGTCCTTGATACTAGGAATCAGGGGCTGCCAGCAAACTTTTCTGCCGAGTTGAGGAATATTCAGACCCACAAGAACTGCAACACCACTGAGATGGGTAATTGTGTACTTAACCCATTTCCAACTGTGTCACCAGGAACAGCGTTCGAAGGATCTACACCCTGTGAAACTTCAGATATTTCTCTGAATATGGAATCTCAAGTGAGTGTAATCAGACATCCAAACATCCCCTTGTTCCAAGTCCTCCATGATCCACCTGCTATGACTGATCGCTTGTAGCAATTGTTTTAACCCTACCCTACCAAGTACAACCCTAGCCTCGTACCCAGTCCTCCACCACAGCTATCGTTGCTTGACTGGGAACGAGGCTAGTACAACCCTAGCCTCGTACCCAGTCCTCCACCACAGCTATCGTTGCTTGACTGGGAACGAGGCTAGTACAACCCTAGCCTCGTACCCAGTCCTCCACCACAGCTATCGTTGCTTGACTGGGAACGAGGCTAGTACAACCCTAGCCTCGTACCCAGTCCTCCACCACAGCTATCGTTGCTTGACTGGGAACGAGGCTAGTACAACCCTAGCCTCGTACCCAGTCCTCCACCACAGCTATCGTTGCTTGACTGGGAACGAGGCTAGTACAACCCTCCTTGAAATGTAATCTGCCCCTAGCTACCCTTGTTCCAGGCTCTTCCTCAGCTTGGAAAACAGCATAGTCTGTAGCTTGCCTGCTTTTCTGCAGCTAATGGAAAGCTAGATGGGACCTGGGAATGGAAAAATGGGTGGGACCTGGGAATGGGGCTATGCCTTATTCTGGTACATGATGTATAATACCATGTTGTTGGTCTAGTCTGAATTTGAATACTTTACCATTCTCCGCAGGGTCTGTACATTGCAGACATTTTCTGTGCTCGGACAGATGAGTCGGCAGAGGGCAATGCTATCACCGCTATTCTGCAAGTCAATGCTACAAGGGGTGTGGCACGCTGCCTGTGCTACGTGGTGGTACCCAATGAGCAGGCCGGACAACTGCATACTGTAACCTGTGGTTTATTTGTGACTCTATGTCCCATTCAATACGATATACAGACTACTGTAGTCGTACCATGATTTCTGCATTAATTACAAATTTCTTACCAATGTGTGCATGCGGACTTGGCGGCGCTGCGCTATGTGGCACACGATCATTTCTGGCTGGTCATGAGCTGAGACTACACGGAGACAGTGACACGGAGACTGCATCACGATCAATGTCGCCTCGTCCCCAGGCCCCACCCAAAAATCGGGTTGGGTGGGGCCTGGGGACGTGGACGAAGTAGTCTCGTGCCCAGACCCCACCCAGCTCACGCGAGGAGAAGGGGTCTGGTGTCACAAGTCGGAATGCTTGGGCTAGCTCCAGAAGCTTGGAGCGGCCAATGAAATTGCAGAGCGGCGTTTATTGGAATAATGCGGAAGCGAGAACAAGTACTTCAATCGTACCGCTCAAAGCGTGTTATGAGATTCATTATCCAACACTGATCAATTTGTAATTCTACACTAACCATTGCAAGGCTTCAACACTTCCGCAAGCCCAAGGATTCAGGCTTGTGACACCAGACCCTTTCCTCGTGAGAGCTAGAGGGTTGGGTCTGGGCACGAGACTATGGACGAAGCTAAATGCACGGTACTAGTCTCGTGACCAGCCGGAAAAACCTCTATAGGTTATATCCGGTTGGTCACGAGACTAGCACGTACGTATGCGGCTCACGTGAGAAATCTTATGGTGTTCATTAATTGGAACAGCACCTCCTTGCCCTTGGAAAAGTGACGTGAAGATGTCCTCGTTCATGTGTGCATGGAATTGGTGGGGAGTAGTGCTGCTTCTTGCTGCACGTAAGTAACCTTACAGGCCAGTATGAAAAACAGCATCATTTTGATAAGAGTGGGTTATTATTCCTCGTCTGATATGAAGGCTCTAGTCTGGACCCCAGACCCTTCTGGCCAAGGCTCTGGGGGAAAGAGTTGATTTGACTCAGAATTTGGTGCTGTTTTGCTTGTTTCTAGGTTTCTGTTCACGAGAACCCGACAATAGGGCTAATCTGCATGGTATATTAAAATGTATAAAGCATATGTACGTACAGACTATTCATAATGCAAGCTTGAACTGTTTTCTCTTGTAGAGCACGGTGTCTTGATATCGCCAGCGAAGACATCTTCCTTCTCCTCTTCTTTCGTGCCTTCCTCCTCCTCTTCCTTCTCCTCTTTTGTGCCTTCATCCTCCTCCTCCTCCTCCTCCTCCTCCTCCTCTTCTTTTGTGCGTTCCCCATCCTCTTCTATTTTCTCCTCTTCTATTTTCTCCTCTTCTTTGCCCACTTTATCTGAGAGAGAACAGAATACCAGCACAAGCATGCACCTATCCTCAAGCCAAGTGTTCTCCTTCCCTACAAGCAGTCCACCAACGAACCTACACATAACCCAGACACCCACCCCAAACACAGCAATTCCTACCAAAGGTCCGGTGACTCCTTCCTCTCCCACTTTTTGGCCAGCACATGCTGCGACTATCAGTGCCAGCATTAGTAGCCAACTCACATCACCAACAACCCCACAGCCTGAAACACCCAGTCCACCAACGAACCTACACATAACCCAGACACCCACCCCAAGCACAGCAATTCCTACCAAAGGTCCGGTGACTCCTTCCTCTCCCACTTTTTGGCCAGCACATGCTGCGACTATCAGTGCCAGCATTAGTAGCCAACTCACATCACCAATGACCCCACAGTCTGAAACACCCAGTCCTCATTCTGTGTCCAGTTCTCTGAACTCCATTTCACTGCTCACCACAAGCATTTCACCCGCAACCAGACCCACCAGTGTCACCTTGACTACCAACTATAAACTGATCCTATACATTGCTCCACCTCTGTTGGTGGTTGTTGTCGTGGCGATAGCAATATCACTGGTAAGCTATGAGACTACAAACTTGATACCTGCTTAGCCTCATTCCGAAACCATCATTGCACAGATTTTTGTCACTTGTAATCTACATTGTCACTTTGAGGACTGCCTTTAGCTAATGCAAGGCTGTGAATTTTCTTTGTAAGCTGCTGCTCACTCAGGTTCTCCCCTCCGTGATGAAGCAGGGGTATTGTTACCCTTGTCACTTGGGGACAAGGGTAGGAGGGTATTTAGTGGGCTAGAGCTTGGAAAAAATGGCAGCACCCAGCCTACGTTAGTAAATCGCCCACGTTAGTAAATCGCCCACGTTAGTAAATCACCCACCTCATATAATCAATTTGGTAAGGACTTGCAGACTTAATACCAGCCTAGCCTTGTTCCCAGCCTAGGCCACCACCTAGCTGTTAATGCAGTCCTGATTCATGTGGGATCAGCTAGAGAACAAGGGAGGCTGTTTGTCACACTATCACTCATCTTCTTCTTCTTCTTCTTCTTTCCCAGTGTCTATGTATCAAGAGATACAGAAGGTGAGTTGCTAGGGTTCCCCCAGCTTCCTGCATTTGGGAGTCTCGGGTAGAAACCCTCCGAGGGATATTAGTGAATGATCTTCTGCCCCCACGATATGAGGAAGGGTTATCAAGATTAGATTGTCTGTGGGTCCCAGGGGCTCCACTTGTGCATTAACAAACACTATCCCACTCCAAATACATGCATTTTAGTCTTAGTCTGTTCATTCCCTGAAACCGAAAATACTGTAACCCTTTTAGATTATAACTGAAAGTAAACTAACACTTTAAATCTGTAGCTTAATTGAACTGAAACTAGTCCGCTAAACCAACTCTGGTCTACTGTACAGGAAGACAACAAGCGGCAAGTCCAATGGATGAAATGGCCACACTCAAATTTGAACTTGAGCTCTAAACGTACCATACAAATTTCAACTGAAAAGATTCCTTTTCCACTACAATACAGAAATGTCGTGTATTGCTTGTCAATTGTCTTCAAAAGCAAGTGACTCAATTGATGTATTAATAGCTGCATTGTGGATTGGTAGTAGAGCAATGTCTGATAGTGGGGAGGATAATTGTGGGAATTTTATCTGCAAGTTTTATATACATGTATGTTGTTCTTTTTCAGGATACGTCGCTACCGTCTCCAGCTGTTGCCACTCCACGACATGGACGGGAGTGACATTGACTCTGAGGAGGATGAGGAGGAGAGGGAGGAGGAGAACAGTTCAGAGAGAGAACCTGTCTTCACTGTGAGCATTGAGTCATAATGTGCATTGGGTGTATTAGGAGGGAGATGCAATAGGGTAATAGGGGGGACATTGGGGCAATAGGGGGGACATTGGGGCAATAGGGGGGACATTGGGATAATAGGGGGGACATTGGGGCAATAGGGGGGACATTGGGGCAATGAGGGGGGACATTGGGCAATAGGGGGGACATTGGGGCAATAGGGGGACACTGGGCAATAGGGGGGACATTAGGGTAATAGGGGGGACATTGGGGCAATAGGGGGGACATTGGGGTAATAGGGGGGGCATTTGGGTAATAGGGGGGACATTGGGGCAATAGGGGGGACATTGGGGCAATGGGGGGGACATTGGGGCAATGAGGGGGGACATTGGGACAATAGGGGGGGGGGCATTGGGCAATAGGGGGGACATTGGGGTAATAGGGGGGACATTGGGATAATAGGGGGACATTGGGACAATAGGGGGGACATTGGGGCAATGAGGGGGGACATTGGGGCAATGAGGGGGGACATTGGGGCAATAGGGGGGACATTGGGGCAATAGGGGGGACATTGTTCTGTTTTGTGCAAATCTACATTCTCAGAATTCAAGTTGATATTCTTGAGAGTTAAGATATGGATTTGTTTGTAGGCATGCAATATATAGAATCCCTGACCTGAATCACCTGGACAAATTTACTTGGCTCCTCCCTCCTCACCCAGCTTCAACACCAGGCAAGACCCATTCTGGCGTTTGAAGACTCCAGCTGACCTAGTCTGTGTATAGTTTGTACTGTCACAGTATAATGCTGAGTGTACATTTTTAAGAATTACATCATGCAAAGCATTGAGACATATATCCTGGTATTGAAGTCCCAATTAAATGCACTTCCTGTCCGTGATTGTACAGTCGTGTTGTTGTTTGGAAAACAGAGCCATTGTGCTTGTGAAAACACTCAATCACTGATGGTCATATTCCCAGGCTCTCCCTTCACACGACAGAAAACTGGACAGCTACCTGGGTAATAGGGGGGGGGGAATTAATTTTGTATATACAGCAGAGTCACTTATCCAAACTTCTGATTCTTCACTTATCTGAATCCCCAAAATAATGATATTCATAGATATTTTGGTGTGCATTAAATAGAAAACATTCTAATTGTTTACCCTCAGCTGTCTAGTGGAGTATATCTGTGTTTATGCTCCTCATATAGGTAGTACAGTAGGAACACAGTAGGACTGAACATGCATGCTGGAACCATGAGGTGTTCAGCAACAATGTATACACTTCTGTACATCATGCAAGTTTTTTTTTTTCAAACAATGACCTGTTTGCACTCCACTGTTCATCTAATTCAAATGTTTCCATGTATTTATACCCTACCATACAAAAGAACTCCCAAGTGTGATAGAAGCAGCTGGGCGGGGCCTGGGAACAAGGCTAAATCACATTGCCAGGTACATTGTATATAGTATAACAGAAAATGAAAGTATAAATAAGTACATGATGCGTAGGTGGAAAGTGAGAGATTTGCATGGAAGACTAGTCCAGTACGATGGATTCCTGGCTACCTATATCTGGTTTAGCCTTGTTAGAGCTGTCCACTGCAGGGCTCTTAGGGACAGGAGGACCTGCACAAGCAGTACCACTGGCGTGGAGCTGTGGTTGTGATGAAGTCACTGGTAGGTTACCAGGGGATGTCACAATGGCACAGTATGGTGGTACAATAGCTGTCTTTCGTGCTGTGGAGGATGGGGGTAGGGGGGTGAGCACAGGTAGGGACGAGGAGGAAGGGATTGCAGAACTAGTCATGGAGTGATTAAAGAGTCTTGCAGCTATGGGACTGAGGAGAGGGATGGCAGTTGGAGGATCCGAGACACTGTGGGCAGATGTGGTATGAGGTGTGGTAGCTTGTGGGCTCGTGGTGTGTGCACTGGCAGAGACAACGTGGAGATGAGGGGCTAACAAGGAGCTTGGGTTCTGGGGAGTTTGTGGCCATCTCTCTGGACTTGCAACTTGTGAGGCGACAGTAACTGCTTGAGTTGAAAACACTCCCAAGCCATCAGCTTGAGAAGTAGTTGCAGCCTCCTCTCCTCTTCCTCCACCTCCACCTCCTCCTCTTCCTCCACCTCTACCTCTTCCTCCACCTCCTCCTCCTCCTCCTTTCCCTCCTAGTGACACTAATGGTCCTCCATTGCCTGTCATTGCTGGTAAGGAGATGGTACAAGGGGTTGAAGTATGAGCAGCGGCCATCAAGTTCCCCACTTGAATGCCCCCCTCTTTTGCAGAGGCTAAAATGTTTGCAATGGTTGCAGCAAGTACTGGGTTGGCAGGTGAGAGGGAGGTGACGGTTGCAGGTGTGGACACCTGTGGTCTGTCTAGCAGCAGGGAGGTAGCTGACTGATTAGCTCTTGAAGTACTCACACCGGGTTGCTGCTGCCTTACAACAACATTTGGTGGAAAACTACCCTCTCGTCCCCCTGCTACTGTTGGTGTGCTGTTGCTATGGCAACTCTGTTGCTGTGCACTGTCACTAGAACTCTCATCTTCTGAATCTGAGTCCAAGCAAATGACCTCCATGTCATCCCCTCCACCATCTCTCGTCTGGCTGAGGGTGGCCGGGGGGACCATCCTGATAGCTGCCTGGGTAAGGATAGCTGGGGGAACCACTTTGTCAGCTGTTTGGCCGTGGGTAGTTTGGGGGAGGGTTCCCACCCTGACAGTTGGCATTTCCTGAATGTTAGTGACCACTTGAGGGACGGCAGCAGGGACGGCAGGTGCCACAGTGGCAGTAGGAGGCATCACCCTCTGCTGTGGCCTTATATGGAAGTGGAGAAGGGAAAAGATAAACTGAGTTGCCTTGGTAAACATTTCTTAGCAAGTGAAAGTTTGTACACGAACAAACCATATCTAGAACAGCATGCCTAGAAGTCACCCACTGCATAGGACACAGTTTATCTAATACTATGTACAATGGTTTAGTCTCATTCCCAGTTCCTCAGTACAGTACTGGGGTCTCATTGAGCATCTGGGAATGAGTTCAGTACAGTACTGGGGTCTCATTGAGCATCTGGGAATGAGACTGACCTGGCTTGTGTGTACCTCCACTGTCATGATGCATTGAGTTCTACACTAGCTATAGTGAGTCTAAAGGTTCTTATCTCCCTGCATTCATCTTCGTTTCCAGGCTAATGTCTTTCACTGCTACCAAACTAGCCTCTCACACATCACAATGATCAAAACCTCAGAAATAAGAAAGGACTTGGGATCAAAGCTACCCCACATAGCCTCCTATAGCTACCACTACGAAGTTTGGTAACAGGGAGCTTGTTCTCCTATCTCTCCTACCGTATTGCCTGCTGTGTCCTGAAAGTATAGTTCTGTCCTGGTGTACTGTGGAGGGCATTCCAGTGATGTTGGAACCCCTTGAGGGCAACGTACTTCTCGACATCCGACAGACTCTCGTCCTTACTCATCAACAGAGACTCGTGCTTGAAGGGAAGCTAAGTGGAAGGAAAGATACATTGTGCAGTGAGGTAGCCATAAATTTAGCCATGGTGATGGCTATATAAGGTATGTTACCATGGTGATGGCTATAAGGATGTTGCTATGATAATGTTACCATGGTGATGGCTATAAGGGATGTTGGTATGGTAGTTATGTTACCATGGTGATAATGTCTATTAACCTTTGTGAGGAGGTGGCCGCATGTCCTGCAAACTTCTACAAGGAGAGGGTCGCTGAACTGGCATTTCCCAGAGAGAGCAGAGAGATCAGGGGGGTGTGGAAGAGGGGCCTGCGTGTGTGGTGGAGGGGGAGAGAAGAGAGTAGGGTGGTAAGGGGCTCCCAATCTGTTTCACGTGACTACCCCTCCATCACTGTAGTGACATAGCTCACCAAAGGTGCCACCAGTGTGATAATATCATTGAGGGTAAAGTGACGCTCAGGGTGAAGCTCATCTACCACTCGATCTGCAGGAGAGTAAGAGGAATGCACGATACAATTTTAGCCCTCTCTCCCTCCCTTCTCCTCTCCCTCCTCTCATCCCCTCCTCCGCTCCTCTCTCCTTGGTATACCTGACATGCCCTGCTTGGAGATCTGTCGGTCGTAAATCTTCCTCTCCATTGTACCATCACACACCAGTCGGTAGATGAAAGTGGGCTTCACTTGACCATAGCGGTACACCCTGTGCAAGGGAGGGGGGTGGGGGTTCAGGGATAGAGGGAGAGGAAGGAGGGGGGAAAAGAGAGAATGGAGAGAGGGAAGAGAGGGAGGAGAATGGGAGGGAGGAAGAGGGAGGGAGGAAGAGGGAGGGAGGAAGAGGGAGGGAAGGGACGTGACCAAGTTAGTCTAAACCCCAACAAAGCTGCGCTCAACATTGGGTGTTAAAAGGGTTAATTCTGAGTTGCCAGAGACCACACACCAACCTGCACACTGCCTGAATGTCGTAGCACGGGTTCCAGGACACATCCAACACTATAACACGATTGGCTCCCACAAGATTAACCCCCAGACAACCAGCCCTGTGGGGTCAAAATGCAACAATCAGTCTAAAATGGCAGATCAGCTCTAAAAACATATTTCTGCTCTCTTGATCTATACTGATCCCACTGACCCATTCTGATCCCACCGACCCATTCTGATCCCACCGATCCATTCTGATCCCACCGACCCATTCTGATCCCATGCACTGACCCATTCTGATCCCACTGACCCATTCTGATCCCACCGACCCATTCTGATCCCACTGACCCATTCTGATCCCACTGACCCATTCTGATCCCACCGACCCATTCTGATCCCATGCACTGACCCATTCTGATCCCACCGACCCATTCTGATCCCATTGACCCATTCTGATCCCATTGACCCATTCTGATCGCACTGACCCATTCTGATCCCACTGACCCATTCTGATCCCATTGACCCATTCTGATCCCACCGACCCATTCTGATCCCACTGACCCATTCTGATCCCACTGACCCATTCTGATCCCATTGACCCATTCTGATCCCACCGACCCATTCTGATCCCATGCACTGACCCATTCTGATCCCACTGACCCATTCTGATCCCATGCACTGACCCATTCTGATCCCATTGACCCATTCTGATCCCACCGACCCATTCTGATCCCACTGACCCATTCTGATCCCATTGACCCATTCTGATCCCACCGACCCATTCTGATCCCATGCACTGACCCATTCTGATCCCATTGACCCATTCTGATCCCATGCACTGACCCATTCTGATCCCACTGACCCATTCTGATCCCATTGACCCATTCTGATCCCACCGACCCATTCTGATCCCACCGACCCATTCTGATCCCACTGACCCATTCTGATCCCACCGACCCATTCTGATCCCATGCACTGACCCATTCTGATCGCACTGATCTCCATTACTAATTGGCCTACCTGGTTGACAGCAGAAACAGCCAGCACTCGGTGTTAGCAGGAGAGTTGAAGTAGTTGATCAGACGATCCCGTTCCATACTGCCCGTGCTCCCATCCAGACCTAGGTGGGATATAACACAAGTTTCGTACGTGCACTGGTAGGCAATGACATCATGTTGTTTCCTCCCGACTTACGACAGTAGTTCTTGCCCTTTGCCCACTTGTGAGTAGAGTACTGGATTGCACCATCCAGGCTGGTGGAATGGGGAATGGGAATGAAGTGCTGGGCAAGGAGCTTCTCCACATAGGAGAGCGTCGAGAGACTTTGACTGCATGGGTGTGTGCGGTGGGGGAAAGGAGGGGATGGATTGACAGTGTGACACACACACACACACACACACACACACACACACACACACACACACACACACACACACACACACACACACACACACACACACACACACACACACACCCACACACACACACACCCACACACACACACACACACACCCACACCCACACACACACACACCCACACACACACACACACACACCTGAACACCAGCACCCTGTCACCCAGCTGCACAGCTCTATCAATGAGCTCCATCATTACCAACATTTTAGGGCTGTTGCTTAGCAACCCAGTCTTATAGTTGGACAGGGCCGTGGAGGGCTATAGGGGAGAACGGAAAGTGACTCCCCAACAACATATACATGTATGTCCTCAACACACTTCCACTCACCCAGTCTATCTTACACATTGAATCGGGTTCGTTCCTGGAGAACAGTGCCTTGGGTAGGCCAGCCTCATCCAGCCACGAAGTCTGGAGAGTAAAATAGTAACTTAAAGTGGTAGCATGACCGCGACCTGTCACTCACCGGAGACACTCTTCTTAAGTCTTGGGCCATAGCCTCAGTGTAGTAGATGTCGGGATGATTCCAGATCTATAGCAAAAGAAGCATTCCTGTTCCATTCCAATTCCAGTCCTTGTCCCAAACTACATGCAACAATTGACCAATCAGATTGCAGAGTTATTCAATTTCTGCAATCTGATTGCTAAAAATACATGTACTTGTATGCAGACACACACACACACACACACACCACACATCCCCCACCCACCTTGCTACACACAGCGAAAGCTCTGAGTGGTCCTGCATTAGAGCTCGCCATCACTCCCTGCATCTGGTTCATATTGTAGTTGTACAGAACAGCCTGCACGGTAGAGGGACGGAGAAAGATTGTGTGCTCAAACTTTGGAGGCAGGGTGACCCTCAAGATTTCGTGGCCTCGTCTCAGGACAAACCCTTCCAGGAGGGCATGAAGGACATGGGACCGATAGCGCATCAGGCAGACATCCTGGGAAGAGATGAACGGAGGAGGGATAAATACACTTATGCCAGGGGTAACTTATATAAATAGGTACAGTGGCTTATCCGACTGCAACGGGACCAGACCGTGGCCAGATAAGTGAAATCATCATGCAAATAGCGTCTGCATGTATAATTTATCACACTGCAGTTTCTTTTCCTCTCATCTTCATTGCAAACAATTGTCGTATTTTGGCTGCTTAGGACGGTTGAAATCCTGGCATTTCGCATGGTTACTCCTTCCTTCAAACGATCTAGTATAGCTACTTTGCTCCATGGGCACTGTGGGCGTTAAATAGAATATACAGCGGTTGGCCAGTTAATCCGAGCAGCCGGATACGAGGTTAGGTAAGCGAGGTTCCACTGTACATGCAATTGAGTTACCTACATGTACCTAACATTTCAGGTGTAGATAGCATACGTATACATATGTGGCAATCCTGTGTAGAAACGGTGTGTATATGTTTTGTTTTGAGTTTAAAGTGCGCTACAGCCCTGCAACTTTTGTTGCAGAGCTCAAATTAAAGGCACTTGTAGATACCACACATCTACGAAGTGTGTGTGAGCAGGCAACACAACACTTCAAACCAGGGAGGTCGTGATCTGAGTGAATTATGTAATCCAATTTCTACACAGGACTGTCCCATGTGGCTGTATTGCATGGTGTGCAACAATTAGAATGGTCTGGCCAACATAGCAGCTAGGGTTTGCAATAATTGGAATATTTCGCTCACAGAGGGAGTGCTGTCCACGCACTGGCCGTTGGTGATGGGCCGCTCAAAGAGATCGGCAAACTCAGCTTTCGTGCCGAGGTAGTTGGGTCGGACAAAGTCCACCATGCACCAATACTCTGTGAGGTTGTTCTGAAGAGGGTAGCCTGTCATCACGATGCGACGCCTGAAGGAAAGGAGGGAGGAGACGGAGGGAGAGGAAGAGAGGGCAGGAGAAGGAGAGAGGAGAGGGAGGGAGGAAAGGGAGGAAGGAGAGGAAGGGAGGAAGGAGAGGAAAGGAGGGAGGGAGGAAAGGGAGGAAGGAGAGGAAGGGAGGAAGGAGAAGGAGGGAGGAAAGGGAGGAAGGAGAGGAAGGGAGGAAGGAGAAGGAGGGAGGAAAGGGAGGAAGGAGAGGAGGGAAGAAGAGGAAGAAGAAGAGGAAGAGGTGAGGTTGAAAGGGGGTGGCTACGATGCACAGTATCTAGTTTACCGTGTTCTGATCTTCTTCAGAGCCTGGGAGATGTTTGTGACGTCATTCTTAATCCTGTGTCCCTCATCACAGACCACCAAGTCTGGCCCGGGACGACACAATGCCTGCTGGACCTCTGGTGGGGAAGGGAGGGAGAAAGAAAAGGCAGAGAGATAAAAATCACATTGTAAGCTTACATGTCTATCTCGCATACCAATCAATGCATCCATCTCTCTCTCGGTCTCATCGAGGTTGATGGTGGTGGTGTCCCCTTGCGGCTGCTGATTCTTTGCGTTTTTTTTTCGTTTGTTGGCCATCTTGTTCCCCCCTAGCGAGGGCACGGACAGTGCCAGCAACCGATACATCTCATATCCCAACAAAAGAACTCCACCCTCTCTTCTCCACTGTGAAATCACTTTCTGTCTCGTCTCCATGGTTCGTGCGCTCTCAGAGAGAACAAAGAGTTTGAAACTTCTGTAAGTGGTGTCAGTTGCTGCCACGCCGTTTACAGAGCTGTCTTTCTGTGAAGTTTGTGCAGAGGTGGATGCACTCCCATCCGAGGAAGAGTGTCGTGTTTGTGTTTTCCCGGGAGGGTGTTGGGAGGCTGATGGTGAGGAAGGGAAGGAGCTTGGTCCACTAGAGGAAGGGGCTGGTGAGGGTGAGTTTGGTGTACTCAAGGGAAGCTTCTCAGGCGGGCTTGCTACCATGAAAGAGGCAGTATTTCCTGATTTTGAAAGAGAGCGCTGCGCGGAGTTTAAAGGTGAACGAGAAGGGCTAGGGGCTTCCAAGGGGGAGCCTTGCTTGATAGTGGAGTGAGAGGATGCCTTAAAGTCGATCACACCATTTGCTCCCGGATAAATTGGAAGCCAGCAATCGAATTCTGCAACCCAATTTTGGAGTGTGTTTACGGGAACAACACAGAGAACATGCCGTGCAGGGGTGTGGCGAAGGAAGATGTCGATGAATGCTATGACTTGGAGAGTTTTTCCCAGGCCCATGGAGTGGGCAAGAACGCAACCAAATCCAGTGGAGGTTTGGAAGCGAGACTGCGACTCCACAATGTTGTCATAGAGAAACCGGATCCCACCAACCTGCACAGAGGGAAAATGAGACAAGGTGATGTGACGTTGGCTTCTACCCCACCTTCCGCATCACCCTCCGCCAATAGACTCGTACGCAGGCCATGTGGGAGGAGGAAGAAAAAGTGTTTTTCCTCCTCAATGTGGGAAGGCTACAAGGCTATCTCTCCACCTACGTCCTTGTAGCTACCACTATGCAATATTTAGAGCACAAACCCCTCCCCGTCTGACCTGATGAGGCTTTGCAGTTTTTGCAATCTGTGTTGGCAGAAAGATGTCTTCTTCTTCGGGTCCATGTCCCACATTCACCAAGATCCTCCCGTCTGTGCGTGGTGTGGCCCAATCATACTTTTTGTTTAGCATCTGTCTCTGAGCAGACACCTCACTTGGCTTCTTGCTAGGTGCAGAGGAGCGTTCGTCCTCTGAGTCAGACCCACTGTCGATCACAATCGGCTCTATGTCTTTGCTGGTGCCTTGATCACCCTCGACTACCTCTGTCAGATCGACAACCACCACCTCTGGACTACCGCTACCCTCTCTCTCTCTCCTCCCTGCCTGTCCTTCTTCAGATCTCACTTCCCCTTCCAATTCCTCCGCCTCCTCTTTCTCCTTCTCACTCTCTTTACAACCCTCCTCCCCCGTCAGAGTTTGCTGCAACTTCAGACGCCTTATTCTCTCCAACTCCTCGCTCTGGGCCGTCCTCGCTTCCAGGTTAAAGTCCTCCACAGACTCGTACTTGCTCCTTAGTTTTCTGCGGTGGTGGGTAGAACCTTTCCTCTTCCGCTTTCTACCTTTCCCCTTCTTCTCTTCCTCTTCTTTCTCGCCCTCCTCACCGTGGTCTGAGCTAAGCTCTCCCTCGCTTTCGTCTCCCGCACCCTCGCTTTCAGCATCACCGATCTCCAGTTCGTGCAGCTCCTCCGGCTCGTTTGAGTCATCCATGACTGACTTTAATTTATTGACCGGCATGAGCATGTGGCTGCTAGCCTCGTTCCCAGACCTCCCCGCTCCGGAACGAGGCAATGCGGCTGCTCTTGTTTCGGACCGTAAATCTAATTTAACGAATTGTAAAGTTGAAGTTGCTGCAGCAGGCACAACGATGGAGGCTCCTTTAGAGGCTCAGATGAACGAGATGTGAGTAAAACAGAGTTCCTTTAACTTTATTGATGTACCAAAAAACTGTCTTACTATTTATCTTTTAGTATTTTTTGATCACAAGCCATTAATGTGTGTTTTTGCAGAATATCCCAACCTGGAGTGACTGGAGTTCTGTGTGCAGATAATCAGGGTCTTGCATTAGCAGGTAGACAACAAGTCTTTGTCGTCTTGAGTCCTTGAGCGTTTTCATTAGCCTAAACTGGGAAGTAGAGGTACAGCGGTTTTAAGAGTTTTTTGAGCTTCCAGTTGCAAAAACGTAAACTGTGGGAACCAATCAAATTCATTCGTGACTTGAAATACGTGGTTTAAGTGGTTTTAGAGGTTTCAGAGGTATTACTACTACAACAGATAGCACAATCCAGCAATTTGATTGAATGGTGTACGTGTAATTCTAGCCTCGTTCCCACATGGCCTGGGAACAAGGCTAATGTAATTCTAGTATATCTCTCTCTCCCTCCAGCCAAGGGTACAATGAAACCGGATTCAGCTGGACTGGTAGCTGGGATGGCCAGCAAAGCTGCTAAGCTCAAACATGGGATGGGAGCTGACGATCACCCTGTGGTTGTCATTGAGTTTGATACAGGGTACATAGACCTATACTCATCTCTAGTCTCGTGAGCCAGTCGTTTATTGCTGGTATATGATCTCCCTCTTGCTCCTCCCACTGCCTGGGTCACAAGCCTACTCTCCCTCCCCCTCCTCCTTCTCCTCCTATACTCAGTATTTAATACTCAAGTTTATTTATGCTCTTTCTTTCTGCAGCAATATTCTTGTACGCTCACACGAAAACTCCACCTTAGCTGTGCACAAGGTGTAGGGTCACTCAAAACACTGTTTGTTGGTTTGTTTGTTTGTATTTTTTGTTTTCTCATCCCATATACCGTGAGGTGTATATTGTAGTGTTATGCATAATACTGTAATTTGATTGGTTATAATTCCAAGTCAAAGTACGCATGTAAAATACTGCAATGTGATTGGTGGAAGCCTTCAGGTCAAAGGTGAGGCCACGTGGAGTTTTGCAAGTGTAGTTCGTCATGTTCGCTGTCTATCAGCACCTTCGTTCACTGGTGTTCGGGGAGGAGGAAAAAGAGGGAGGCAACTCGAATGAGGTCCCACTACCAAAACCTCCCATAAAATCTGAGAAGCAGAAGCGCTATTTTACAGGTGTTGTTACGAGTGTGAACAATACCAGTGGAATGATAGACCAGCGAGTGTTCTTCGAGGTGGACAATGTTATCGGGGGACAGAAGCCCGCGGTGGGATCGACGGTGCACGTGTGTGCCACCAGGGAGCATTCACAAGCAGGTTGGCAAGCAACAAAAGTTGAGGTGACGTCACAATGGCAGCCAGAGGGTAGGTCGGAACAAGAAGTTTTGATTGGCTATGTAGCACAGTTGAGTCCGACCCGAGGTGTCATTGACTGCAATACGGAGGAGATTACCTTTTCACCAGAGTCAGGTGTGTGTGCCAACGGGTACAAACCCTTCGTCAATGACTGGGTCTCGGTCTCACTCTTGTACCAGGACGGGGAGAGAATGGTGAACGAAGTCCGACCCTTGAGGGAGAAGGCAATCACTGGTAACGTGAGCTCTGTGTTGCAGGGGTACGGGACAATCGAGGAAGATGTCTACTTTAATTTCTTTTCGTGTGCGAGAGGGTACCGACCGAGGGTTGGTGATAGTGTGAGGGTGGTGTGTGTCGAGTATCGACATCAGAAGAGCAATTGGAGAGCTCTCTCCGTAGAGCCTGCATCGGCTCAGCCGGAGGACAAAAGGTCAAGTGTGGAAGAATTGTCTAAGACTCAACTATGCACTGTGATAATTGGACCAATCAGAGAGCTGCATTTATTTCATAAACAGGAAGACCTTAAATTGCTTATTATCCTAAAACCAGCAACATTTTTGTCAAACTCGTAAATAAAACACCTCATGTATTTCTGGAAGTTTATGATTGTTTTTTTTTATTTTACTTTTATAGGTTTTTCGTCCGTCATCACACCCCTTCCCTTCCCCTCCTCCCCTCCTCCACCCTCACCCCTACACACTCTGCATTATCACAGAATGGTGTGGGAGTAGGTGACAGTGGGGATGCTGGTGAGGTGGATGGTGTGAGGAGTGAGGGTGTTATCATAACAGATCCCTCTGCGAGCCTCGTCTCTCCCTCCACTCCCTACACTCCCTACACCGGTCACCAGAGACAGTGGAGAGGGAGGGGGAGCTACCATGCCAAGATGGCTGCCTGCCGAGTGCCTGGAGAAAGACCCCTCAGGTAACATTTAACAGTTATCAAAATTCCTCACCATGGCAACAGTGGTGATCTCCTAAAAATAGTCATCAGTGGTGAATGGGTTAATAATTCCCTGTGCCGCCACCCCAGGCCACACCCCCTGAGGCTTCCCTGTCGCCTGAAGCCTTATCCCATTCCGAACGACCTGAGAGAATGCTTCAGTGAAGAGGAGGAGGTGGAGAGACTGGTGGTTTCTGTTCGGCCTCAGCTGAGAGAGCCGCTGTGTATGGAGAACTACTGTGAGCGTTTCTCTTCACTCCTGTTTGTGGAGGAGCTGAAGAGAGAGGAAGACATGAGACAGTTTGACATGTGCTCTGTGAGTGACAGTCATGTGATATGTGGGTGGAGTCACGTGACTAATGGCTGGAGTCATGTGACTAATGGCTGGAGTCACGTGACTAATGGCTGGAGTCACGTGACTAATGGCTGGAGTCACGTGACTAATGGCTGGAGTCACGTGACTAATGGCTGGAGTCACGTGACTAATGGCTGGAGTCACGTGACTAATAGCTGGAGTCACGTGACTAATGGCTGGAGTCACGTGACTAATGGCTGGAGTCATGTGACACTAGTGTTCGGTGTTCTCTGAGTGCTTAGGTAGGAGTCAACTTACTAAATTAGTCCTCAAGTGCACAGGAGTAGTTTTCTTTAATCTCTCTCTTTCCTGGCTTCTCCCCCTCCTCTCCCTCCTCCCTCTCTTCTTTCCCTCTCTTCTTTCCCCCTCTTCTCCCCCTGTCTCCTCACCCACCCTCCATGTTGCTACTCCTCCTCCCACAGGCCAGCATGCGTCACTGTGGTCAGTACCTGAGTCTTGCAGTGCCAGGCCTGGCAGAGGGAAGACCCTCTCTCCTGGTGGGAGACAGAGTGATTGTGTGTGAGCCTGGTAAGGAGGGAGGGAGGAATCTCACTCATTTAATGCATGCCAGCATGCAGTCTGATTGTAAATTCATATCCTCTCGTTCTTGGGGGAAGTTGTGGAGGAAGGAGTTGTGAGGGGGAACATAGTTACATATGCCAATAGTCACTTTGTTGTTGTGACTGTGTTACCATGGCAACAGGTGGTGATGAGACTTGTCCACACTGGGAAGGATACATACATGAGGTAGGTAGGTGTGTTGCTATCTGTCTGTTGCTTGCTGCAGTTATCTGAGTTCTTACGGTTGGAAGAACATATGAGCTAGCCAATCAGATAACAGAATTCAAATTTTTGCTATTTGATTGGATGGCGTAATTCTCACTCTTGTGACCGGAAAACTATAGTAGCTCACATGAGAGAGCCTGGGATTGTCTGGTATGACTAGTCTGTCTACTCTCCCTCACCTTCCTCTGGAGGTGGGGGAGAGACTGGTCTAGCTCGAGTCATCTGTTTTCAGGTACGGGGTGAGGATGTGTTGCTGCGATTCTCTGAGGCCTTCCATGAGAACTTTGACAACGAGGACTATGATGTCATGTTTACATTCAACAGGTGGGCGTGTCAGACTAGTGTGCTCCTGTGAGAATGTCATGTGACCTCTCGTGACCTTTGATTGCAGGACTCAGCTGAGGAGAATGCATCATGCTGTAGAAATAGCAAAGTTCATTGGACCAAAAAGTACAACTACCATATTAGGATAAGACACACAGTATGTGTTTTATACTCTTCTCTTCCTCCTCCTTTCTCCTTCTCCCCTTTTCTCCTTCCCTTCCTCCCTTCCCTCCTTCCCTCACCCCCTTCACCCCTTCCCTTCCCCCCTTCCCTCACCCCCTTCCCTTCCTCCTCCATCATATACACACATTTGCGAAGCTATATTTCCTGGCACTCCAGTTCCAAAGCCTCCCCTGCTCAGACTGAAGTCACCTGACCCCATCCCATACCAACCTGTCTCTGATCCATACCAACCTGTCTCCGATCCACACCAACCTGTCTCTGTTACAGACCAAACTGTAGACCAGCAGTCAGTCTCAGTTCCAGACCACCAGTTTTTCAATCCTGTTCTCAATTCTCGTCAGAAGTCTGCCATTTCTCGTATCCTTGGTGCCCAGTGTCGCCCCGCCCCCTATGTATTATTTGGGCCACCTGGTACAGGAAAAACTGTCACACTTGTGGAGGCTATACTGCAAGTAAGTGGGCGTGGCAGTGTGATCATGTGACATCACATGACCTTGTGTTCACTCCCTCCCAGATCCATACTCTGTCAAAAGGGAGCAGGATTTTGGCTTGTGCCCCTTCCAACAGCGCAGCAGACTTACTGGTTTGTAACTACTAGTGATGGTTCCCCAACTGGTTTGAAGATGTACATCTTGGACTGCAATTTGCACACCACATCCACACACCACACACACACACACACACACACACATGCACAGGCAGAGAGGCTCCACCTCAGTGGGAGGGTTAAACCCAGAGAAATGGTTCGACTGAATGCCATCCAGCGCCTCCAGCTTGCTCCCCCCTGCATTGAGCCCTACTGCACCAACACTGACAGTGTGGACATAGCCTCTCTCAGCTGCATTGTCATCAGTACATGTGTGACTGCAGGTACCGTCCATGTGGGGTCATGTGGGGTCATGTGATGTCCATTCCTACACTACATAATATCATGTGACAGCTGGTTGGGATCATGTGATATGAGATACAAGTTGGTGTCATGTGATGTCCATTCCTACACTACATAATATCATGTCATGTGACAGCTGGTTGGGATCTTGTGAGGTGAAATACAAGTTAGGGTCATGCATTTACGTATTTACTCAGGCTGTTTATTGAATGAATTAGGAACTGTGGCATCATGAATATCACAGTACATGTCCTACGTGTCCGACAATCGTGTCTTTCTCCATGTACCGTATACGGGTAGTCCAAGTGCCACTCATGAACAAATTAGAGACATTGCGTACTTGTACACAGCTGTCGATCATTAGCATAGTGACATGAAATTGGCCTGCGGATCTCATGGTAGCTATATAGGTAGGCGGAGTGTCATTTCGCAGACACCTTAAAGTCGACAAATTTAACTTTTGTTGTCAATCTGCTAAATATTTCAAAACTTGTTTGCCAGGTGAGCTCTAGATCGCCTGCTATAATCCTTCATTAAGCATTTGAGCAGTTCCTTGGGAATCTCCTCAGACTACTCTGCCCATCATAAAATGCCACAGCAGGCGATCTAGAGCTCACCTGGCAGTATCCACTGAGAAAGTTTTGTTCCGAACAAGCAAGGTAAATCGATTTCACTATGGGCCTCAATGGCAGCCTGTATGATTACGTCATTCACGTAGCACTAGTTGCTACTACAGCTGGTCACACATACTAGTCATGTGACATACACATGTATCATGTGACATGCAATGTGATATTTGGTGTCATGTGATCCTCTCAGGTACGTTGCACGGTCTGGGACTGAGTATCGGCCACTTTACTCATGTGTTTGTGGACGAGGCGGGGCAGGCAACGGAGCCGGAGTGTTTGGTACCAATCTCACTGCTGGCCGGCACACACGGACAGGTGGGACAGAGGGTAACCTCGTTCCCAGGCTCCTGTACAAGAGCCTGGGAACGAGGTTGGCTAAGGGTAGCTTTGTTACTAAGTTTGAGATACTAGTGTACCCCTGCCCGGGCCCTATGGCCTGCACGTTTCCACTTTCCAGAATTGTAACTGAAAGCACCTTCCTGACCCACCTTATACCCTACCCTTTTTTTCCTGAAATGCAAAGCCATATGAAAACAGGTTGAAGAACAAATTCCCACACAATTAAGAGCCTGGGTGCAAAGCTAAAAAGAAATGGTAGACTCATTCCCAGGATCTTGGGAATGAGTCTACCCAGTTACCATAGTAACCAAGAGTACTATAATCACTACATGTACTAGTGTTGTGCCCACCCTTCAACGAGAAATGGTGCACGCAGCTGACCCTCGGAGTGCGACCAACTACCTTCCACAGTCCCACTATCAGGCTCCTACCACACCAGTCCACACTCATTCCCATCCCTCACACCCTCACACTCTCACAGGTTGTGTTAGCAGGCGACCCCCATCAGCTTGGTCCCGTCCTGTCCTCCCGTCTTGCCTCCACCCACGGTCTGGGACTGTCCCTGTTAGAGCGGCTGATGAGGAGGCCCGCCTACCAGAGGGATGAGGCCAAGTTTGCTGACCATGGAAACTATGACCCCCTCATGGTACACAACCTATGTAGCTATGTAGCTATGTAGCCATGTATGTACATGTATGTGTGTGTCTATGTATGTATGTATGTGTGTATCAAGAGCACATAAGAACGGGCGGCTAGAGAAGAGCGTGTAACTACGTAAAATTCCAAACCGGTCGGAATTATTGAACCGTTACTAAAAATAGTAACACGTATGCGCAGCTGCGCGCGCGTGCGCATAGACATAAGCCGTTGTTGCTAAGCATGTGCCGGGTGTTCTATTTTTAGTAACAGTTCAATCATTTTGCCCGGACTACGGGCTTCTATTGGAGTTACACGCTCTTACTCTAGCCGCCCATTCTTATGCGCTCTTGGTGTATGTATGTATCTATGTACCTATGTATGTTGTATGTATATATGTATATGTATGTATATATGTATGTATGTATGTATGTATGTTTGTATGTATGCATGTATGTATGTATGTGTGTATGTATGTATGTATGTATGTATGTATGTTTGTATGTATACACATATGTAGTATGTATCCATCCATCTATCTATCCATCTATCTATCTATCTATCCATCCATCCATCTATCTATCTATCTATCTATCCATCTATCTATCTACTTACCTTTAGTATCTATGTAATGAGTTGCAGTGACACTCCACACAGGTTACCAAGCTGGTGGACAACTACCGCTCTCACGAAGCCCTCCTCAAACTCTACTCGGACATGTTCTACCATGGAGAGCTATGTGTGAGGGCGGACCCTCGAGTCACCCACCCCCTCACCTCCTGGGAGGGGCTCCCTCAGAGGGGCTTTCCCCTGGTCTTCCATGGGGTGCAGGGAGAGGACATGCGAGAGGGTAACAGCCCCTCCTGGTTCAATCCCGTCGAGGCTGTCCAAGTGAGCTTCTCCCCCTCCCTCTCACTCTCTCTCTCCCTCTTCCTTACACACCTCATTTATCTCCCAGGTTGTTCGATACGTGCAGTCACTGAAAGACAACTGTACGTATGCTCCAAAACTTGAAGACATAGCCGTCATCACACCTTACAGAAAACAGGCAAGCCCAACTAAATTTTCCTCCGCTATTTCTTCCTCGCTTCTTCACTTCCATCTTTACTCCTCCTTTCTCTCTCCAGGTTGAAAAGATTCGTCAGCTGTTATACAGTGTGGGGGTGGAGGCGGTGAGGGTGGGTAGTGTGGAGGAATTCCAGGGACAGGAGCGGCAAGCTATTATCATCTCCACTGTGAGTCACATGATGGTCATGTGGTTACAGCACAGTATGTCATACTTTAAAACTTGGGCTACACACACACACAGGTTCGTTCAACACATGTCCTCCTGGACTTTGACCTCCGCCACCACCTTGGTTTCCTTAGCAACCCCAAACGATTCAACGTGGCCATTAGCCGAGCACAAGCCCTTCTCATTGTCATTGGGGATCCTTTCCTGCTTGCACAGGTATGTCTGCGACCACACTCACACAATGGCACATAATGTACTCACCAAGATATACAACTATTAGCTCAGTGACTTGTGTGTTTTCTAACGCCCGACACTTACTGTGCCATCCCAGCATCTGATGACCTCTTAATGACATCCATAACTCTTCCCCTTCGATCCCCCACTCTCTCTCCTTCCACATGCAGGATCCACACTGGTACAAGTTAGTCCAGTATGCAATAGAAAATGGAGCCTACACTGGCTGTCCTCTTCCTCCCCACAATCCTCACACAACACCCCCTCCTCCCCAGGACCCGCATACCACACCTCCTCCTCCCCACAACCCTCACACAACACCCCCTCCTCCCCAGAACCCACATACCACACTCCCTCCTCCCCACAACCCTCACACCATACCCCCTCCCCCCCAGGACTCTCATGCTGCTCCTTGATCCTTCTCCATAGGACGCCATACCTTACCTTCTATCTAGTTCTTCTCTGTCTCTGTACAATCTTTATCTCATACCTACTTGATCATTTGTATACCTGGTATGGGCGAGTTAAGTGGTAGTTTTGTTAACGGGCAAACTATGAATGATGTATCAACACAAACTAGCAGAAGGGGTGGGACAGGGGGAGGTGGGTGGGTGACATACTTCTAGCTTCTCTTGATCTGCTTAGAAAAATGCTCCTCGTGTTGTAAGGGTCTTGTGTTATAGGGGTTCCATGTTGTAGGGGTTCCATTTCTGGCACTGTAGTTTCAGTGGGGATGGGCATTCCTAGTCTCGTCCCCAGACCCCACCCTCTCCCGAGGAGAAACGGTCTGGTGAACCAAGTCGAATTTCTTGGGCTAACGCACACTTCTGCGACAATGTAACCTAGCAACGATCAAAACATTTTGCGGCCAACCCGCTCAAAAAAGGTACGGATACTCGAATGGAGATTAACAAATTTTACTGTTGTAAGGGAAGTGTTACGTAATAATTACCAATCTCGCAATCTCATTGGTCATTACCACTTTTGGGGAATAAGCCCAAGAAATTCGACTTCGTTCACCAGACCGTTTCTCGCTGGGAGGCGCGCGCGGGCGGGGCACGAGACTAGGGCATTCCTGGCTATTGGAAGCTTGGTAATGAGTGGGCGTGGTTGCAGTCCAAAATTTGCACAGAAATGATTTAAGTTTTAAGAATTGGAGAAGGTATGTTAAGGTTGTCCATAAGCTAAAGTGGGCTATTCGAGTAATTTGATTTGCACGTTCACCATCGAAATTTGCAGTGTTACCAAACAGATTTCCGTCAGTTTTATCCAGCTGGTCACGAGACTAGTTGTGTAAGATCAATCCTATTCTATCTCTCCTATAGTTTCCAATTCCTTGCCTTCACAGCAGCCACCCACCCCAATCCACAACAATCTCTACATAGAATCATAGATCAATCCTACATAGGTGTATACTATCAAACAATGGTAGCAATTTCTACGGAGTCAGTCGGACCACCAGGTGTACGGCCACCCACTACCATGAGTTCATTGTGAGGGAGGGCTACCACTGAACATTGTTGTCGAGGAATTGTCATGCGACTGATGATCTTCCAAGAGTTTGTTGTTGTGTTGTACATGTGAACTGCAGTTATTTTTTTATCACCTGAATCACACCCACCCACTGCCAGCAGCTTTCCCTGTATTGAGGCAATTGCAGAACGGTAATATGGTGTATCAGCTAGCTGGACCCATGCTTTACGTTCGCTAGCCAACGACAAAGTCTTCAGTCGTGCTAACAGGGACTGTGACTTGAGGAGGGAAGCCAGTGAGCAAGTGAATACTGACTTGGATTTGCAACCCTGATCCCAACCTCCCAGGATGTAAACCTGGTCTCCACAGAGTGTTGCTGATGCTTGGACAAGTGGATGTGGGAGGCTGCTGGCTGTGGACCACTGTAGGGTCACTGTGTCCATCACTTCAACTGTGCTCAGGTACTTGCCTCCTTCACCCACTCCTCCTGCCACAACCAGAGACCTGCCACTGCACACTGTGATAGTTAACCAGCGCTTGGTTGGCATGGGGGGGAACTGGTTTATCCATTCGTTACCAGTGAGGCTGAGGAGTGAGTTGGTGACCCCGTGGTTTGGCATCTCACCACCAATGGCAGTGAGAAGGCTGTTGACCACAGCTAGACTGAAATCACGGTTAGGACACTTGGGAAGCTCAGACCATTTCTTATCAGCAAAAGTGTAGGCAAACACCTCATGCCCCTCTGGTTGAAAGTAAGCCCTACTCCCATCCACTGCAGTCACTTCTCCATACATCTGACACGGTGCATTTCCAGCATTCCTCCACCTCAGTTTGATGCTACCCCCACTTGCTGATGCACCACTAGCCTCCTCCTCTCGTCTCTGATCTCTCTGCCTCAACTGCTGTTGTAGTTCTTGGATTTGTCTCTGCTGGTCTTGGATTGTCTTCTCTCTCTCCAGAAGGTTTTGCTGGAACTCTGCAGTCACCTGCTCACTGGATTGCAGCTGTTGTCTGAGCTGCTGAATATCTTGCTGACGTGCGCCTATGGCTGCTTCTTTCTGTTGTAGCTGGTGGTCTTTACTGGCTAGTTGTTCATCCTTATCAGCTAGTTGTTCATCCTTACCAGCTAGTTGCTCATCTTTACCAGCTAGTTGTTCATCCTTATCAGCTAGTTGCTCATCTTTGGTGGAGAGGAGAGTCTGCAGTTCCAGCATTTCTTGTTCCTTCTCTTGCAGCTGGTCCCTCAGTGTGTGCAGCTGTTGTTGAAGGTCTTCCATCTGCTGTAATTGTTGCATTTCTCTCTCTCTACTTTCTCTGTTGGCACTTTGTGTTAGTTTGGTATTCACTTGAGACTGCTGCACACTCTCAGTGTACTTGGGGGATGCTTTCAGTGTGGACATGTGACCACAAAGCTCATGACAAGATGGCCTTTCTCTGTCTCTGTCCTTTAGGCAGTCCAGAACAACTGGCAGCAGAGGGTGGGCTGGGTCGATCAGGTCAATGTGGAATTGTCGACGTTTTATTTCAGGAATTTCAACCTGAACTCTACCAGAGGGTATCCTTGGGTCATTGATCTCCATGGCTTGAAAACGGTTCCCAGGGTCAGGAAACTGGCGGGTCATGATCTGAACACCCAAAACACCGAAAGAAAAGCTGTCCAACTTGTCTGTGTACTTGGGGGGCTCCCCTAGTGCTTCTGGGGACATGTACACCATTGTGCCTGGGCACAGAGTGAGGGGGGTGAGGTGGGCGGTGCTGCGGTTCGCATCATAAAGCTTCACCATTCCAAAGTCTGTCACTTTGGCCCTACTGCCTGCGATCAGCAATACATTGTTGCTTGATAGGTCTCGATGGACAATGCCATTGGAGTGGAGGTAGGAAAGGGCCAGGACTATGTCATGGCAGAGATTCACCTCAGTGTGGTAGGGGAGTGGTTCATGAGATTGCTCCAGGAATCGGGTCAAACTCTCATCCATTAACTCCATTAGGAGCACTGGCAACCTTGACTCAGGATCACGGTATGTGCCCAAATACTGGACAATGTGTGGGTGCTTTATGGCACTTAAAAGATGACACTCTTGCTCAAATTTTTGCATGACACTTGTAGCTCTTGGGGCAGTAAATTGGAAGAGAGTGCGATGAAGGATTTTAGCGGCACAGGGCAAGTCGTCACACATGGCCTTGCAGACGGCACCATACGACCCAACGCCAAGTTCTTCACTTTTGAGGAGTTCAACTCGTTGATAGTGAAACTCATACTGGGCCATGACCTGCAAACAGAAAAAGATCTTGGTAACAAAACCCTACTGAAGAAAACCACTGGCATGTTTTTGCATTATGCAGCTATCACTGTTATGCCCCACCCTCCCAGGTTGGTAGGAGGTGGGACATAATAGGGGATTTGAACAGGGCGATCATCTAATTCCCTTCTACAGGGGCAGCCTCTTTGATCAAATCAGGACTACACAAATGTGTGTATGTGCAGTAAAAATTCCCCATATAAGGCAAATAAATGCCCCTCCCAAAGGGCATGCTGCCAGGGTCAACCCCCCTTCATAATTTCCACCCATTAACCTGAGAGGGTGGGATATTAGCTATAGCCCCATTCCCAGGACCATGCAAGAGAGCCTGGAAGGTTAGTGTCTGTAGTGAATCACCTTGTCATGTACTTGATCCACTAGCTTCCAGAACCAATGAAGTGGTGACTCAAACCATCTCACACGACAAAACTCCACAGTTACCTTATATGGTAGCATTAAAGCCAGCTGGTGGTTGCGATAAGCATCACTCACTAGTACTGTGAATTTCAGTATCGTGAATTATGGTTTTCCAACATAATGTATGTATTAGCAAGGCTTCTAGCTAATACTTCTCAGAGAAAAACAACAACAAACAAACAACAACCTAGTGGTGGGCCAGTATAGCCTATACAGGCCCATAGGCAGGGGGGGTTCGAGGGGGTTCGCTCGGTGGGCCAGTATAACCTATACCAATGCTGTTTCTATAAAAACACATCAATAATTATAACTTGCACAAAACCTACTTTCAATCTGTAATGTCTGTTTACACACTAGTATTTTGTTTACACACTCGTATTTTGTTTACACACTAGTATTTTGTTTACACACTCGTATTCTGTTTACACACTAGTATTTTGTTTACACACTCGCATTCTGTTTACACACTAGTATTTTGTTTACACACTAGTATTTTGTTTACACACTCGTATTCTGTTTACACACTCGTATTTTGTGCTTGTTTACAGTACTACTGTGAGTCTGTGACACTATCAAACGATGGTAGCAATTTCTACGGAGTCAGTTATACCATCAGGTGTACCTCCGCCCACTACCATGAGTTCATTGTGAGGGAGGACTGCCACTAGACAGCTCTCCCGAGGCGTTGCCATGTGGCTGATGACTTCCCAGGAGTTGGTTGTTGTGTTGTAGATGTGAATGGCAGTTGTCTTTTTATCATCTGAATCCTTCCCACCCACTGCCAGCAGTTGTCCATGCAGTGAGGCACATGTGGAGAAGGTAACTGGGGTATCAGCTAGCTGGTGCCACACTTTAGGTCTGCTAGCTAGTACCAAATTCTTCAGTCAACCTCCCAGGGAATGTGGCTGGCAAGGCTAGAGGAGGGCAGCCAGTGAGCAGGTGAATACTGACTTTGATTTCTTCTTACTCTGATACCAACCTCCCAGCATGTACACCTGGTCTCCACAGAGTGTTGCATTTGCTTGGATGAGTGGGTGTCGGAGGCTGCAAGCTGTGGACCACCGTAGGGTCTCTGTGTCCATCACTTCTACAAGGCTCAGCATGTTGAACCTTTCCCCCTCTCCTCCTGCTACTACCAAAGACTTACTGCTGCACACAACAGCAGTCAACCAGCGCTTGGTTGGCATGGGTGGGAACTGCTCTGTCCACATGGGGGGAAACTGTTCTGTCCATATGTTACCAGTCAGACTGAGGAGTGAGTTGGTGACTTGCTCATTTGGTGTCTCACCACCAATGGTAGTGAGAAGGCTGTTGACCACTGCTAGACTGAAATCACGGTTAGGACACTTGGGAAGCTGAGACCATTTGTTATTAGTGGAATCGTAGGCAAACACCTCATGCCCCTCTGGTTGAAAGTAAGCCACAGTCCCGTCCACAGCAACAACTTCTCCACACATCTCACGTGGTGCCCTCCCACCATCCCCCCACTTCAGGATGATACTATCCCCACTTGCTGCTGCCCCACTAGCCTCCTCCTCCTCTTGTCTCTGACCTTTGCTCTGCTTCCGCTGTTGTTGCAGTTCTTGGACTAGTTTCTGCTGATTTTGGCTCACCTCCCTCTCCAGAAGGTTTCGTTGGAACTCTGCACTCACTTGCTCACTTGATTGCAGCTGTTGTCTGAGCTGCAGACTTTCTTGCTGATCTGTGGCTATGGCTGCTTCTTTCTGTTGTAGCTGGTGATCCTTACCAGCTAGTTGCTCATCTTTGGTTAGTTGGACCTGTCTCTGCTTGTCTTGAACTGTCTGCTGGAACTCTGCAGTCACCTGTTCACTGGTCTGCAGCTCTTGTCTGAGCTGCTGAATCTCTTGCTGACATGCTATCACTGTTTCTTTCCGCTGTAGCTGGTGATCCTTACCAACTAGTTGCTCATCTTTGGTGGAGAGAAGAAGTTCCAGCAATTCTTGTTCTTTCTCTTGCAACTGTTTGTCTTTGGTTGTGAGTTGTTGTTGGAGCATTTGCAGTTGGACGTTGGTTGCAGTGAGCAGGTTCTGTAGTCTAAGAATCTGTTGCTGTTGTTCTTGCTCCTTCTCTTGCAGCTGGTCCCTCAGAGTGTGCAGCTGGCCATCTTTGGTGTGCAGCTGTTGTCTGAGCTGCTGAATCTCTTGCAGATGTGCAGCATTGGTCACTTCTTTCTGCTGCAGTTGATGGTCTTTACTAGCTAGTTGCTCATCTTTGGCTGTAAGTCGTTGTCGGAGAGTTTGCAGTTGGTCATTGGTTTCAGTGAGCAGACTCCATTGTCCCAGAATCTGTTGCCGTTGTTGCTGATTTTCTTGTTCCTTCTCTTGTAGCTGGTCCCTCTGTGTGTGCAGCTGGTCATCTTTGGTGTGCAGCTGTTGTTGAAGGTCTTGGATCTGTTGTAATTGTTGTATTTCTCTCTCTCTACTTTCTCTGTTGGCACTTTGTGTTAGTTTGATATTCACTTGAGACTGCTGCACACTCTCAGTATACTTGGGAGATGCTTTCAGTGTGGACATGCGACCACAAAGCTCATGACAAGATGGCCTTTCTCTGTCTCTGTCCTTTAGGCAGTCAAGAGCAATTGGTAGCAGGGGGTGGGCTGAGTCGATCAAGTCAATGTGGGATCGTCGGCGTTCAACTTCTGGAATGTCCACTTTAACTCTACCAGAGGGTATCCTTGGGTCATTGATTTCCATGATTTTGAAGCGATCCCCAGGATCAGGAAACTGGCGGGTCATGATCTGAACACCCAAAATGCCGAGAGAGAAGCTGTCCAGCTTGTCAGTGTACATTGGGGGCTCCCCTTTGCTTCTGGTGACATGTACGCCATTGTGCCTGGGCACAGAGTGAGGGGGGTGAGGTAGGCTTTGCTATGATTAACATCATAAAGCTTCACCATTCCAAAGTCTGTCACTTTGGCCGTACTGCCTGCGATCAGCAACACATTGTTGCTTGATAGGTCTCTATGGATGATGGCATTGGAGTGGAGGTAGGAAAGAGCCAGGGCTACGTCATAGCAGAGATTCACCTCAGTGTGGTAGGGGAGTGGTTCATGTGTTCGCTCCAGGAATCGGGTCAAACTCTCATCCATTAACTCCATTAGGAGCACTGGCAGCCTTGACTCAGGATCCTGGTATGTGCCCAAGTACTGGACAATGTGTGGGTGCTTTATGGCACTCAAAAGACGACACTCTTGCTCAAATTTTTGCATAACACTTGTCATTCCTGGGGCAGTGAACTGAAAGAGGGCGGGGTGGAGAATTTTAGCAGCACAGGGCAGGTCATCACACAGTGCCTTGTAGACGGCACCATACGACCCAATGCCAAGAGACTCAGTTTTGAGGAGTTCAACTCTTTGATAGCGAAACTCATACTGGGGCTGGGGCTGCTGAGCCATCCTGCTGAGCTGCAAACAAAAAGAGTCTTGGTAAAAGAAACCCCAACAGACTGGAAGAAAAACACATAGCCCAGGCCCACACAAGAGAGCAGCCCGGAGACAAGGAGAGTTTTGTAATGAACTATTTACCCACTTTTCTTGAAGTAGATCAAGGCTTCAGGTAGCTACACAACTAACAAACTGTGACTCAAATGCAGTGAGATGCTAATACGGCATGACACTCCTAATTCAAACTCAACTCACATGACAGAACTCCACAGCTACCTTATATGGTAGCATTTAATTAAGCCAGCTGACCCTAGTGTTGTGGTAGCTAGCATCACTAGAGTACATGTACTCTCGACTCATTATCACACATTATAGACATGCTATACTAGCTATTTACCTTGTATATCCCATAATTATTGGTTATTCGTGAAAATCTAGGAACTTTTTACACACTGCTGCACCTAGCTGTCTACTTGTCTCCAACATTTTGTTTGTGCCTACACTGACTCCCCAAGGGGCTTGCCCTACCTCAAGTTAGTTCACCATCCATCCTCCTATGCAACCACTTTCTGAGATTGGGCTGGGGGTGGCCAGTTCATGATCATTTTGCCAATCTCCACATTTCCAATCTAGATATTCCAATTAACCTTCCTCCCTCTATCACATTTCATTGGCTGAATAAATAAATGATGCTGCCATGTTATCGCTGTCTTGCTAGACAATAAAAACACTACAAGATGATGTCACAGCACCACAATCATGCTAATAGCTCAATTATGAACATAGAATGAAACCAACAACTTCTAAAAAAATTTATAATGGAGTGTGCCATAAATAAAAATATTCCTATAATTAGAATTGCTACAATGAGACTAATCTCTGCGCAAGTCTGAATTTCTGAGATAGGTGGCTGCTTCCATTCTGGTCATTCCTAGTTCTCCGTCTGGTGTAGAGACGTCCTGAGAGTGTTTATGACCTAAACTGACACCACCGTGTCCTGATATATTGTGTCCTGAACTGTGTGCAGGACTATGTCCAGGAGTGTGAGAGGGGCTGTGTCCTGAACTGTGCCCTGAACTGTGTCCTGAACCACTGTGTCCAAAACCATGTCCCGAACTGCTATGTCCCGAACTGCTATGTCCTGAGGATCTCGACCTGGCACTGTCGTCACTGCGTCGATCCGACTCCAGAGGTCGACTGTAGTCAGGAAACTCAGTCACAGTGGCAGCAAATTTGACCTTTGGACCTGACTTTCGTTCACCATGTGACCTATAGTAAACAGAGCAGTTCTCAGACCTGAGGGCAAGGTAGTCTCACGTAGCCAGACTCTCACAGGGAGGGAGAGTCTGGTGAACTGGCAGTTTGTTCTCAGACCTGAGGGCAAGGTAGTCTCATGTAGCCAGACTCTCGCAGGGAGGGAGAGTCTGGTGAACTGGCAGTTTGTTCTCAGACCTGAGGGCAAGGTAGTCTCGCGTAGCCAGACTCTCACAGGGAGGGAGAGTCTGGCTATGGGAGTCACTCGCATGTTGCCTGTTAATGAAAATCCTTCCGAAGCACTTGTCACTTGGTTTACAATGGGTTCAAAGGGCAAACTGTAGCCATGCCTCCTTTGTATATAACAGTCTATTTAAAGGTAACCTTGATCCCTTGATCAACTCTGTTGACGGCTTAGTTTCACGTTGAAACTGGTCACAAACACTTTTGCAGATGACATGTGACTACCCTTTGAGTGTGAGGTTTGGGAATGAGACTAGGAGAGAACTAGCCTCGTTCCCAGGCCCCGCCCAGCTTTCCGTCATTTGCAGTCCGTACTGCAAGCGACGGAAAGCTGGGCGGGGCCTGGGAACGAGGCTAAGAGAGAACTTGATGGTCACTTACTCGGAGTGGTGTTGAGGTCTTTGCCGTTCCACACTCTTTAGCTCCTGTTTGTTGACAATAAACAAACCAATGCTTAATTAATGCTTTGATTCTAATTATGCAACACATGCATGTATGGGTGGTTACATTACATGTAGTAATATATCATGTGACTCTCATACGAGTCACGTCATGTGACTCATACGAGTCACATCATACGAGTCACATGTCATGTGACTCTCATAGAGTCACATGACATGCACCACACCCACCTCCTCTTGTCTGTTGCTGTACATGCGTTGTATGACAGGGGTGAGTGGGGAAAAGGATCGGACAGTCATCGCATTCGTTTGCCGCTTTCTTGCCTCTCGACTGACACTCATCTGCTGTGCAACTGACGTCATTTGTTTCCTACAAAAAGAGAAGTTTTCAACAGCTGTTTATCTCAACACAGGTTGCCTGGATACCACAGGTTGCCTGGATACCAATGTAATTGCAAGGATAATAGCATGACCTATACGACCGGAGCTGCCAACCTAAAGCCAGTATAGGAGTGTACAGTAATGTAAGGCCGAGAAAGTGAGAAGTTAAGTTATAGTGATAGCACAGTGCCAGGGATGTATGGCAGTAAAGAGACCGAGTCGGAGGGTGTAGCCCAAGGATGAGGTTTGTTTACTACAGCCATAAATCCCTGGCTATATGTTATATATCCCACCTGATTGGTCCTTTGTTGTTATTACTGTAAACACATCTGTACATGTGCAAGTGTTTACAGTAACTTCAATATTATTTACACACAGCTGCGTTAGCCTCGTTCCCAGGCCCCGCCCAGCTTTCCGTCGCTTGCAGTACGGAAAAGCGGGAGAGGGCCTGGGATAATTTATCACGTGAGTGACGTAGGGGTAGAGAGAAGGGTAGAGAGGACTTAATTGAGCGTAGGCGGATCGTCGGTGTGCCCACGCACGTAGTTGATCGATAATCGACAGTACACGTAGCTGTTTTTTAGTAGGAGCCCGTTCTGGCAGTTTTTTCGAATAATAAGCGGCAGAGAAAACTTGAGCAAAGCCTTGGCGTTTAATAGCACCTTGAAAGCCATTCTCCGGGGTGTAAAGCGGTCAGTTTGCCAGGTAAGCGAGTAGGTTAGCGTGATTTTCGAACGTACGGGTCTGTGTAAGCTCACCATAGCTTTCCGTACTGCCAGGTAATGTAGCATAGTGCCGTCTAGTCCCATTCTGTCAGCCATAAAGCTATCGCAACTGTATTCTGTCCATGCAGCGTGGGCGAGTTCATTCATTCGCCCACATGTAATTAAGTTCTCTCTACCTATGACGTTTCTCACGTGATAAATTTTACCAGGCTCTCCCCTTTCCTTTCGATTTTTCGTTCGTGCGGGGGGAGAGCCTGGGAACGAGGCTACAGCTGCGTATAAAATCTGTACTATAGTATAGCAATGTAGTGTACTGTAAGCTGAAAATACATGGAGAGGGAATTATGAGCCATAATTTCCCTTGTAGCCCTCAGGGAGGGAAATTATCACAATTTAACAGTTTGTTACCAGGCTCTCCCCATTCCCATACTGCATGCAAGTGGCAAAAAGCTGGTGGACTGGGAATTAATGAGGACTCACCTTTGCTTTCAGCTGTAACATGTGCCCCGAATGTTAGGTGACAGTCATGTGAGTGTCATGTGTGTCCCGAATGTTAGGTGACAGTCATGTGAGTGTGCCCTGAATGTCAGGTGACAGTCATGTGAGTGTCATGTGAGTGTGCCCCGAATGTCAGGTGACAGTCATGTGAGTGTCATGTGAGTGTGCCCCGAATGTCAGGTGACAGTCATGTGAGTGTCACGTGAGTAGGTATAAGTAGAGTAGCTACAACTAAACTTTCAGCAAGAGAGATGTCGTGTGTGCACAATACTACCCGACTCACTCGAGGACTTCTTGTGGTGTTGCCGTTCTGTAGTCTATTCCATCATGCTCCTCCCTGTCCCCTCCACTCTCCCCACCTCTTCCCACTCCCCTCCGCTTGCTGGCATCAGGATGGATCGGAGGTTTAGTTCTCCAGCGCTGGGAGCTTGCAGATTCTGGATGAGAACGTCGCGGAGGTAACTGGCTCCTGGGTGTGGTGTGTGTGGGTATGAGGGGACGGAGAGGAAAAAACTACTACTTTGAGAGTATACCCTAAAAGGTCGAGGTGGAGGCCTTGAAACAAGCTGGTGTCTTTTCCAACCATCTATTTACATGTGGCCACTCACTTTGTCTTGCTGGTTGCTCCTCCTCCTCCCCCTCCTCCTCCCCCTCCTCCTCCTCCCTCCCCACCTCTCCCTCCGATCCCAACAGAGCCTTGTGAGCTCTCCTTCATGCTCAGCAAGGAAGCAGTGAAGCCGACGTACTGTTCCCTCATCTTGGCCACCCGCTCCTCGTAGTACTGATGCAGTTTCTCCATCGCCAGCTGGTGGTCTTGCTCCTGACGCGAGAGCTCATCTAGGAGATGGTCGTTCTGCTTCTGCAGCCTGGGATCATGTGTGGGAGGGAGGTCAGGTGACAAGTCATGTGAGTGTCATGTGACTAGGTACAAGTAGACGTTTATCATTCTATGGTGAAAGGTGATTGTTGCCTTTTATCTTACGAGTGAGTTTCAGGATGATATGAGAATTGGGTGGAATGGCAGGCAGAATGGTATGGGAATCAGGTGGAATGGTATGGGAATCGAGTGGAATGGCATGGGAATCAGCAGGTAGGATGATATGGGAATCAGGCAGTAATCAAGTAGGCACAGTGGTACACTAGCCACTCACATGTGCAGCTGGTCTACAAGGTGGGCGACTTTATGCGACAGAGACCAGCAAGTCTCGTACATCATGAGGTAGCGCACGCAGAGGATCTGTCCAGTTGCATCAGCCCAGTCCAACGGCTTCTGGTTCTCCTGGTCTGGCAGCACTGCACTGTAGCCATAATCCATTAGCAGCTGTGTGTGTAAGAGTGGGGGTTAGTGTGTGTGTGTGTGTGTGTGCGTGCATGCGTGTGTGCGTGTGTGTGCGTGTGTGTACGTGTGTGTGTGTGTGTGTGTGTGTGTGTGTGTGCACCTGCAAGCAGTCGAGGTGTCCACCCTGGGCTGCGAAGTGTGCAGGAGTCACTCCCGAGTTGTCAAGAATCTCTGAAGGAAGAGAGAAACACGCATTCAGAGCTGCTGGTGCTATATCCCATGTAACCATCTCGCCATCAAATCACCTATAGCCCATTTTCATAGACAGGGCGTGTAATGATAATGTAATCTTCTTCCAAAAATGCCGCCATGGTTACCATATCGTAGCAACCAGAATATATACCCGGCTTTATTAAATAGACGTTTTCTAGAATTACCACAATTGTATCTGTCATACAAGAGGATGGCGAACATGACCCATTGGTTTTTAAACACATTAGCTGTCATACTAAACTGTTGGCCTAGCAACAGACATGCTCACCATAGCAACACGGAAATTAAACAAATTTAATAGCCACAGTCTTGTACATACAGATATGATCATGGAACATATGTTCTTGTTGCTATGGTATTTTTATAGCGGTGCGTTTTTGGGTGATTACATAATTAACTAAAACAACACATAGCTAGCCTCGGTCCCAGGCCTCCCCCGTTTTACCTTCCATTTGCGTTCACAATATAAATACACGGGAGCGGAAGACCGGTGAAAAACGGGGAAGGCCTGGGAGTATTCATCACGTGAGTGGACGCCAGGTGGACGTAGGGGGGGAGGGGCCGATATTCAAATATATACGTACTAAACTTGAAAGCGAGGTTCTTACTGGTCAAGACGAGTAGTTTCCATCACGCTAAGGTCTGGAGTCCGAAAACGCGGTAGAGCGCTCGAACAGATGGTCCTGTGCGTTGTTTTGGCAGTTGGACCTCTCCCCCCCTACGTCCACCTCGCGTCGACCTGACGTCATTCACGTGATGAATGCTCCCAGGCCTTCACCGTTTTTCGCCGGTCTTCCGCTCCCATGTATTATTGCGAACGCAAATGGAAGGTAAAACGGGGGAGGCCTGGGAACGAGGCTAAGTGATAGCCAGTATGTCTGTCTGTCAGTTTGCTTGCGGCGATATACCGTAAATTTTAAATTAGTGCATTTTAAGTATTTTACGAAGCTTTGAACGTCCTTGTGTAGGTGAAGGCAGCCAGGGTGCAGCGTCGGAGACCTGAAGCGAAGACGACTGAAGTTGAAGCACGCATGGCAACTTAATCGTGGTTTGTACAGCTACGGACCTTCAACAGCAGGCTGCTCACAACGGTGTAGATTATGGCAATCATGCATAAATGGTACTCATAAATGCCGGAGACTCAGCTTATGATTTGAGCGTGAAGCTTAGTCCATGCATGTGTAGCCACAGTAGCTGCCATGGCTGGAGAAACAGCTGGCATATGTGATACTTAGCTATCTCTGGTGCCATGAAAAGTAGCAAATCATGTGCCATGCACTGTGCTCTATTGCTCAGGCTCACCCCACGATGATCAATCAACTTTAAAGTACTCCATTGCTCAAGCTCACACTCACTTAGTACACTCATGTATCTGATACGTCTCTTCGATTGTTACCTGCCTCACGTGTTTTGGACAGATGTATCAAAAAGTGAGGATCGTTTACTAGAGATGACTGCCGTTGTGAACAAATGTAATCTTAGGAAAAGGTGGTTGCTATGGCAGTGAGATGACATCAATGTTACACACCCTGTCTATGGAGATGGGCTTCACACAATTATGAGTGTATGGAGCATGTTTTGGGGATGACAAGTAGCCGGTGGGTGCAGTGACACGAAATAGGAGCGCAATGAGACGCACCTGTTGAGCTCACTTGAATCCCCCCACAACAGAATGTGGTTACCATGGTGATGGCACCAGTTATGGGGCAAAAAAGGGGCTTAATGGAAGGTAATGGAAATGTGGTGTGTACGCAGCTGCCCAAATTGGGCCAAGAATGCACCAAGGAATTTAAATTGTTTTTGTTTATGGTTCAACGCTCATACCTTTAGCTAGGTCTTCATTCTTCTTGATACATGCAATCAGCCACTCCAAACATTTCACCTACATACCGCAAGACATAATACGAATAATTTGATAAAGAGAATTTAATAAAAGAAGCATACACAAATTAACATCGACATACCAAGCTCCAAACAATATATTAACGAGACAAAATATGGAAACACTACACTAATAAGTAGGTAAATGAATCCGTTGTTTAGCTTGCGGTTTACGTACGTGGGTAAAGTGAAAATTTACAACAAGTAAGATTAAACAGAATACCAATGATTAAAAAAACAAGCATAATTTGTGTAAATATTGACTTATTTATCCTACGTAAATACACCACAAGATAAATGTTGACTTACTTAACCTACGTAAATACACCGCAGATTAGAAAACAAGTACAGTACCGCAAGACAAAATATAAGTAATGCAATAAAGTAATTTCTATAATTAGATAAAAAAAAACAATTTTTTGTCAGTAACAAGGTTATATGGTAAGTGGAAAAGTAATTGATGGACCAATCAGATTGCAGCATTTGATGTCATAGAAGCAGCTGGAAAAAAATGAGGCTGGCTATGCTAGCTATTATTCTTATGTGTTACACATGTGAGTAAGTGGAGGAGGGAGGGTGCACATGTGAGTAAAGGAGGAGGGAGGGGATGGTGATGTGTGACAGGGGAGGGTGCACGTGTGAGTGAAGGGAGTTGGGAGGGTGTGTGGGGGAGGAGATGTGCATCCACTTACAAACAGAATGGAACAGGAAACAAACAGTTTGGGAATGAGACCTGATATGAGAGAAAGGACAGTTACCTGGCCATGGTAGGCAGCATGGTGCATGAGAGTTTCTCCTCCGGCGTCCCTCACCTGGAGAGGAACCCGCCCCTCCTCCACCAGCCACTGCAGACAGTCCACATGTCCACCCTGGAGGGAGGGGAGGGAGGGGATAAGGGAGGGGGGAGGAGGAAGAGATGGACAGAGGGATGGTGGGGGAAAAAGGGAGGAATGGACGGAGGGAAGAAGAGGGGGAGAGAAGAAGAGGGGGAAGGAAGAAGAGAGGGAGGGAGGGAGGGAGGGAGGGAGGGAGAGAGGAGGGGGTGAAGTGATTTAAGCATGCACACATACATGTCCGCCACTTCCTGACCATGAAAACAATAACAGAAAGCCATGTAGTGTTTCTGTCCTATTATTTCAAACTGTACACTACACACAGCGGCAGCTTTCATCTCTGGCAACAGTGGTGAACTCCTTCCCAAAATCTTCCCCCACTGCAAACCCTCGTACAAAATTTGATTAACAAGTCTTTGAAGAGGGCAGCCAATGTGGCAGCTGATAGTGACGAAGCCACACACTTACACATCCTCTCCACTCATCAAAAAACACCACTTCCAAAAGATCATTCATCTGGTTTTTGATCACCATGGAGAGTATTTCCATTGGCTGGATGTTATAAGCAGTTGCCACCGTACACAGTCGAAGAATGGTTTTACCTAACACTAAAGTTGTCCGCATTTCCTTCTTGGCAATGAAAAGGAAGCGAAAGTCTGGTCATGTGACAATCATGTGATACTTCAATGATTACTGCTTCCAGCTGTCCTATATATCAAAGTTGAATAAGTCCTCTCAGGCTTGTAGAGAAACATTAAAATCGAGTTATGTACGAGCACTCTTATAGCTTTTTTTTAGCCCGGATCTTTATTTTCCTTCCCACTTGGGGTGTAATTTGCATGTTCTTTTTCACAAGTATTTTATGTTGTTGTTTCTTTGCCCTGCACAATGCTGTTGGAGTTCTATATTTCGTCTACATTTGCCTTATCTTCGTGACACTGTTTAAATCTATCATGTACAGTAGGCTCTCTCCGCATGTACAACTTCAATATCGCGTTCCGGAGCGGAGGAGCCTGGGAACGAGGCTAGTACAGTCGCTATATACTAGCCTCGTACCCAGGCCACGTGGGAGAAGTGGCCTGGGTACGAGGCTAGCTATATACCTGAATGGCGAGCATGGCAGGTGTGGTAAAGTTTTCATCTGGAATCTGCAGTGCATTGATGGGCATCCCTCCGTCTTTGACCAGGAAGGAGAGGACAACGACGTGGCCATTCATGGCAGCCTTGTGGGCCAGTGTGCAGTTGTGTTCGTCAAAACTCATGGGATCTATCTCCTGACTGGTGAGCATGCGACGCTGGAATGTGTGTGTGTGTGTGTGTGTGTGTGTGTGTGTGGTGTGCACGTGGGGGAGGGTTTGGGACTCATGTGTGGAGAGATGGAATCACAATGAAACTAGAAAACAAACAATTTTTCCACACACTAAGAAAGCCTAGCAGCATTTTCCTAGGTCCCTGCCAAGTTTTCCGTCGCTTGCAGCACAGAAAAGCTGCAAGCAACAGAAACTGGGTGTGGGCCTGGGAATGAAAGCTGTTGGGCTGGTAGGTGTGTGCACTCACCAACTGGACAATATCTCCCTTAGCTGCTGCCTCATGTGACAGAGCAATGTTGGTTTTCGTGGGTGGATCTGTTCGAGAACCTTTTGAACTCTGTGCATATCCTCCATACTGTGCCCCTCTATACATGTGGGGATCATGTGACCCAAGGTGGCCGGTCATGTGAGAATCATGTGACCCAAGGTGGCCGGTCATGTGAGAATCATGTGACCCAAGGTGGCCGGTCATGTGAGGATCATGTGACCCAAGGTGGCCAGTCATGTGAGGATCATGTGACCCAAGGTGGCCGGTCATGTGAGGATCATGTGACCCAAGGTGGCCGGTCATGTGAGGATCATGTGACCCAAGGTGGCCGGTCATGTGAGGATCATGTGACCCAAGGTGGCCGGTCATGTGAGGATCATGTGATATTTGGGGATGGTCGTGTGGTGGTCGGTGGCCATGCTTCTGGTTGTGTTTTGTGGAATAAGGTGAGTAAGCAGCAGGCTGACTGTGTGTCATGTTGAGTCGTGAGTGGATGCTGTATGGGGGTTCATAGGAAGAAGGAGGTTCCAGAGGGCGAGAGGAAGTGGCGGGAGAAGGATACTGTGGGGGTGATTTTGGAGTGTGGGACTGTTTACCTGCACTAGGCTTAACAATTGGAACAGAGTCCGTCTCTTCCAGCATGTAGAGTGAGGACAGCTCTTCCATGCTTGAAGTCGGTGACACCTCGGGAGGCTCAAACGATCTACCCAGCGCACCCCCCCTCCTCTCCTCCTCAGCACTCCTGTCCTCGCCACTGGAAACCACCTCGGGACTCCTCGTACTCTTTGGAGGGGGCGTGGTCTCGGTACCACGTGTCACAGCCCACTTATCGTCAACACTACTCCTCCACGCTCCCCCCAATCCATTGTTCCACTGTGTACCACCACCTGAATGCTCCCCGTTTTGGGTAAACTGTGCTACCCGCATGGCTACAGTCGACCTCTGGTTCTGTCTTCCTGCTCCGACGCCACTAGCTGGTTGTTTATAGGAGACACTAGCTAGGCTGCTTCGTGGCTCCGGTTTTGAGCCACCATATTGGTACCTTGATCCAGACTGCAGTCGGCTGACAGAGGTGGTTGCATGCTCTTTCACGGTGCCACCACTAAATGACTGGCTTCGTTGTGGCAGGGTGGAAGTGTGCTGAAGCTTGGCATCACTCTTCGGATCGTATTCCAGCGATGATAGTTTTGTGTCACTGCTTGAGGAGTATAAAGCGTCCTGCTGCTTCAGAGACATTAGACTAGTACTGCTTGCCCCAGAGGGGGAGCCCCTGTCCCCAGGGTCGTTAAGAGACTCGTTAGTTGGTGTTGAAGTTTCTGAAGACACAGGTGTGCTGTCCAGAGATGAAGGGTCGGAAAAGGAGGGGATGAACCGAGGGTACTTGTGGTGCGATCCCGAGTGATGTCCGTCTGATCCGAAACGGAATGGCTTGACAGGCGGGGAGTTTTTCATTGGTGGTGCTACCTTGTTTTCTACGAATTGGTGGTACGTTTCTGGCATGTGGGCCTTCCCCCCTCCTCCCTGCCCCTTCCATCTAGACTGGCTTCCTCTACCTGGCTCGCTTGAGAACATACGATGACTTCTACTGCCGTGTGTGTGCTGGGGTTTGGAGTGTTCACTAGTTGAGTGCTCTTGTGGCGGAGATCGACTGCTCCCACCTCCAGGTGGCTTAGAACTGCCGGCTATGTGGTGAGATTTGTTACTTGCTGTGCGGAAGTGTTGTAGTGGGGGGAGGGGTGGGGGCTGGGAGGTGGGAGGGGGAGGGTAGGAGTGGATGGGAGGGGAGCGAGGGGAGGAGTGGCCAGAAGAGGAGGAATGTTGTGAGGAGGAGCTTAAGGGGCTTGAGGAGGATTTTTGAAGTGATTGCTGCTCTCTGTGAGTGTGTGCGTGTGTGTGTACGTGTGTGTGTGTGTGTGTGTGTGTGTGTGTGTGTGTGTGTGTGTGTGTGTGTGTGTGTGTGTGTGTGTGTGTGTGTGTGTGTGTGTGTGTGTGTGTGCATGTTGAGACATAGTCATCTTGACACAAAATAGCTGTTGCTTAGCAACCAAACTGACAGTGCTGAGGTGTGGCAAGGTAAACCATTAGGACTGGAGACAGGAGATATTTTGGCCCACCTAATCAAGTCAGATTAGAAGCAAACTTAATGGTTGAATGCCAAGCCTAAAAGTAGCTCTTATAAACGGCATACAGTTGGCGCACCCTGCCCCATCTATGGATTGCAAAGAATCGTTATGTGGCATCACCTTGGTCACCGAATAACTAATGCTCCGTACAAAGAAGGTTTGTTTCATCTCAAGCGCTCGTACAATCGATGAAGGCGTGTTGTAAAATATTTCACGGTGGCAACAGGATGGTCTTCTAAGGTAATGTGAACACAAAGCTTCACTCCCCTCTTTTCTTTGAACAGTTCTTTGAAAGAACGAGGCTCACTTATAAAACTAAACGATCCTTGAACCATGATCAAAAAAGAATTACCACTTCTTAAGAACAATTATCCCTACTCATACTTTTGCATAGCCCATTTTCCCAAACCTGACTAGGAATGCAAATACCCTCTGAAACAAAGCTAATCAGAAGCTGAGACAGTCTGTCACCATCCCATGGGACACAGGATGCACGGTTCATGCTAAGCTAGATCAAGTCAGCAAGGGGTCATTACACCCACTGTCAAACATTCCCCGGTACGCCCCCAGAGGATTTTGGAAATAACTCGCATTCCGCAAACCCACAATCGTCAACCACAGGCACCAAGACAGACCCTCGGGAGGACAATAGAAGCATGTGGGATGTAAATCCCATTAAACAGATTATCGGTTCAACTCCTCCTTGTACTTTTAGCAATGACTGTTATGTATGTGGGATGGCTTCAGCTACGTAAATAAAATATGGAATGACGAAAAATGTCCAAACAAGGTGCGAGCTGTAATTCTTTCTACCGTGTCGCCCCCTCCGCCCTCCCCTCTCCTCCACACGCACACCCTTTCTTCTTGGTTTCAATTCTGTAATCCAATCTGCCCACATTGGATAATATCAGTTTTCCCGGCTCATGCCTACTTTCTCAGCATGGCAACTGCCTACAGGCACAGAAAGATCAAATGGCACCTTTTACACAACTTCAATTCCCATGAGTCCAATTGTGTACTCACTAAAATAAATGTCCAAAGTGAGTAACTTATAAAATGGCAGATGCCGTATTTACCAAAAATGACTGCTATTCGTTGAGGGAGTTATTCGATACCGCTGTTTCCAATGTTTCAAATTATATTGACTAGAACAAATAAATATATTGTATTCCATGGTTCTTTGGCTCACTACGTACGCTCTTTGGGTCTGAAAGATTATTTCCGGACCACAAAGCATGTGTGGAATTCTGATCAAGCTATGGCTGTTGGTGGACTGGCTCTAATATGTCACACGTGCACGCACCACTACTTGGTTAGCTGTGCTTGGTAGTATTGTGTTACAAATTATTTAATTAGAAGGGAGTGTGCAAGGGAGAGAAAGAGGGAGGGAGAGAGGGAGGGAAAGTGGAGGGAGGAAGGGAAGGTGGAGGGAAGGTGAAGGGAGGGAGGGGGATCAAGGGGGGGGAACGGGAAGGAAAGAGGAAACAGAGGATAAGGAGGAAGGTGAAGGAATAGTAGGAGGGATGGCTGATCCCTACCAGTTTGACCGTGTGTATACAACATCCGTCTAACCTCCTACCATTTGGTGGTATTGTGTTACCACTAACCCTGCTCAGTTTCGTGAGGTCACTGAAAGTTGCTGAAACTGGCAGCTGTACTTGCAGATGGTGCACTTAGCAGGCATGATGTCACTGCTAGGCATAAAGAGCCAATTAGGAGGTTCAAAAGTTGGTAATTTAAAGCATATCAAATAAACAACTGTTTTTCCACGCCTTTGTAAACACCGTCAATTCCTTCTCCCTTTCCCACACATACTTCATCCCTCCTTCCATCCATCCATCCCTCCTTCCATCCATCCATCCATCCATCCATCCATCCATCCATCCATCCATCCATCCATCCATCCATCCACCCACCCACCCACCCACCCATCCATCCATCCATCCCTCCATCCATCCATCCATCCCTCCCTCCCTCCCTCCCTCCCTCCCTCCCTCCCTCCCTCCCTCCCTCCCTCCCTCCCTCCCTCCCTCCCTCCCTCCCTCCCTCCCTCCCTCCCTCCCTCCCATATATAAACATCTTCTTTTGCATGTGAGGGTACATACAAGGAGGCCTAGAGATACGGCCATTGTCTACATGCTGAGCTATTGCATGGCACAAATAAATTGGCTGTTTCTAGGGCTAGAATAGAAAGATAGAACAGTTTAGAAATTAGGATAAGGTAAATAAAGTTATATTAAAGAGTTTCTCAATGTCCAAATTCGGTGTGACCCGAGTATGGCCTTCCTTCCTCCCTCCCTCCCTCCCTCCCTCCCCAACCACTCTATGTACCTGGGTGAGACTCTCTTGGTCTGAGACAGTTTCTTTCCTTCAATTTCCTCTTCCTCCTCTTCCACTTCAGCAATAGGGGAGAACTGTAGAGGGTGAGGAAGCGAGAATATGTGAGGCGTGAGGGAGAACTCAGTCAGAAAGTAGATGCCACATTTTACATGTTGCAAATCTTTTTTTTTTTTTTTTGCATACGACAAGCGACAATATGTGGCTGTCTTCGTTAGCTGAGCATAACATACTCCTAGACCTTCTCAATAACGAGAAAGAAAACTGGTTACCATGGTGATAGCCACCAAGTCAGCTATGTCTCCAAGCTATTAGTTTTACCATGGCTTTGCAACCTGTTACCACGGTGATGACTACCAATTAATTACACCCCTCCCTATTACTAAAACAACTGCTGAATGTGCAGTCAAGTACACCAAAGAAGTCACACCGCACACACAAACACACTGTGTGGCAAGGTCCAGACGATTCGGTTACAATCCACTGACCGAGACTACACACACAAATTACGACACACGAAATCATCTGATTCTAAGAACAAACACACAACCGGCATCTCCTTACTTACACGTAACGTCAGCATAATTAATAACAAATTTTAAAAAAGATAACACCGTGTCTCTTGCCAGAGCTGGTGTGTGGAGCTAAAATTCACAATCTCCTCCGCTTGTTCTACTAATTCAAACCTCCCTTCCCACGCTCCCCCCCACACTTGAATGCCAAATACTATAACTTTACGTGACTCAAGTTGGCCACTTTGTAAAATTAGATGTTTATGCACTTGTGCTGCACCTGGAAGAAAAAAAATGATAGCTACATGTACACACGCTTCTGCTCCCTCCCTCCCTCCCTTCCTCCCTCCCTTCCTCCCTCCTTCCCTCCCACCCCTCTTAATGGAGGGGCTGAAATACTTAAGACAGGGAGGATGGAGAAAGAGGATAACAGAGAGAGGGGGAGGGGGAAGAGGAAGATAGGAAGGAGAGGGAGGAGAGAAGGGGGAGGCTGGATACAGCTCATGATAAAAACCATTCAAATTCCTGTGGTGAGACGGAGTGATCCCTCTTTCCCTCAGACAATACAAACATTGAAATGAACGCATCCCATGAGCACTTGATGGTGCTAATATTAGCAAACCCGAGGGAGTACCACCCTGATATGAAAATCTGAACTAGCTTATAATAAACTTCCTGTTGGACCCACTTAGCTCTTCTGGTATCCATGAACATGGTTAAACAGAAACCATAGGCAATTATACCTCATGGTTCTCCAATATCAACAACATTACTATAGTCAGAAAGCCTGTATATATTGCCCAATTATAAAACTGTAACCAGGTAAATCAATGTCAAAATCATGCCTAATCAGATAGATTACTGGAATACATATAAAAATTACTAGTTAGAATGCTAGAATATACAGTACTGTACGCTTTAATATTCAGAGATGGAGAGGGAAGAAGAAAAGAAGAGAAAGAGGGAAGAAGAGAGAGAGGGAAGAAGAGAGAGGGAAAAGAGAAAGAGAGAGGGAAGAAGAGAGAGAGGGAAGAAGAGAGAGAGGGAAGAAAGAAGAGAGGGAAGAAGAGAGAGGGAAGAAGAGAGAGGGAAGAAGAGAGAGAGGGAAGAAGAGAGAGGGAAGAAAGAGAGAGGGAAGAAGAAGAGAGAGAGGGAAGAAGAGAGAGGGAGGGAAGAAGAGAGAGGGAAGAAGAGAGAGAGAGGGAAAAGAGAGAGGGAAGAAGAGAGAGAGGCAACCTAACTAAACGACACTTGGCGGTCTTCTTTATATTTACTAACATGCTTCTTCCCCTCCAGCCCACACTCCCCCACGCCCATTCTTCCTCCCTCGTGTTAAGTCCCTGATTCACAGCTTAACTATTAACAAACAACAACCATTAGTTCCTAGGCTTTGTGTTCACGGACAACAGCTAGAGGTCAGTTGGAGGCTAAGGTCACCATTATAGCTTTTGTTGAGTAATCACGGGGATGGTGTGAAAACTAGACCAAGAAATGTCTTCTATTTACCTCTCCCTGTCTGGCCCTTCTGTAGAGTCGATCTACAATGAGTTTATGCCACTACATTTTGTGTTCACAGACAACAGAGGTCAGCTGGAGGCTAGACTAAGCTAAAACTACTTGCGTGTTTCTCTGTGTTATGTGCAAGGTTGATGTCTACAATCCCAACGGTTGATGTCTACAAACGTAAAGTGTCCCCCCCCCCCCCACATCTTACCGTTGTGAAATCAGTGGCTCAGGCGAGCTAGCTGCTCGCCCCACAATGATAGCTGCTAGCCATGTGTCTCACAATACATGACAAAACAGCTGCATGTCTATGAACAACATTGTAGATTGACTGAACAGCTACCTGGTGCGATGCATACTGCGGCTTAACAGCAGACAATCATAGGATGGGGTTGTCGATTTTGAAAGAAAATTCACATTGAGGCCCAAGAACAATACTACACCTGAGCACAACTACACTAGTATATTTATCTCGATGCAGTTCGCTCTGTCAAGACACCTGGTGACTCCTATGCAGTCAGTGCATGCAGCTGTACTCAATGGGTACTACTTACTGGCTTCCGACCTCCTCCGTGTGTGTACAACATAACCTCTTCCAGAGAGCTAATGTCGATATTAGCATTGGGGTATTCCATGAAATCTTTGCTCGTCATCTGTTCACTGTCCCTGCATGTAGGTTTGCACAGAAAGGCAAAAAGAACATTCGTGTGACTTTGCAGTTGAACACACTGCGTGGACCTTGCAGACAAGAATACAGACTACTAGTGGTTGCACATTCCCAGGCCTTTACTGCTCTCCAAACTTGTGTCTCTATACTGCTATGACAGTCTGAAGGTGCAGTAGAGGGTCTGGGAACTATCACAATTACAGATTTTTGACTACATAGTAAATTCAACTGCTGTAATATTTGCTGCAAATGCAAATGCAAGAACTAAAAAACATACAATATATAACTAGCAGCAGAAAGAGTACGTCTCCTGTTGCAGTCCCACACAGAAAACTAAAAATGGAATTAGTACAGTATTTATGTAGCTGTATAAGGTGTACTGAGCTATTTATGCAGACTCACAAAATGATGTTAAGGTGACCTCATTTTATGCTGATTAGAGTGCCTGGGAACCAACATGAGGTCAGTCATTGAGAAATCTGAGCTATATTGCGTCCCTTTGAAGACGGTGCAACAAAGCTTATCCCACAGGGACTTAGGAAACGCCAGGCTAGAATACATCACCTAGGTGGAGGGTCTTCCACAGTATAATACCCCTCCCACTCTAGCCAAACTTTGCAGCATTAAAACACAAAGTAAATACAAAGCTACTTCATGTCCGGACCATAGACTCACCTACAGACTGAAGACTGATAACACCACTCAGATAAGCCTGCTATATAGTGAACTTCTGTGCTACCTAGCAACAACAATAAGACAAACTCGCATCGTCGACTGAACTCGAGACCACTGCTCCGGAAGCCATAATATGCCACGAGCATCGAAACCTTTAAACTGCACAAATTCAGGAAATCCGGTTGGGGAAGGTTATCTCTCTCCCACTCAAAATTTCAGTGGAGAAAAGAATGTAGCTATTTTCACGCTCTCGTCCAAAGCCCACGTTTATCATAATTCATCATTCGTCCCTCCCCCGGCTCCCCTTTCCACCCGACTGCCGTTTCTTACTTGAAACGAAACGCGCAAAGACAACATCGTGTGATGCAATTTTCCTTAGGCAGCACGCGAAATGCAGTTCATAACAAGATTTGCATTCTTGGGCTGCCTTCTGGAGAGGTATTGGTCAAATACTGCCATCTACGGTACCCCACCTTTTGTTGCGCCAAGCCATGTTCAGTGCAGTTCCATGATTCTTGCGACTGCAGACCAATTGCTGCAGTAACTCGACGGGGGGTCGCGCGTGGGGTAGGCTTGTTTACCTTGTACTATACTGGCGCCACGTGACAACGAATAAATAGAGGGTGATATTTACGGTATACAATAGTACAACATGTACATGTAACTTGAAATAGGGCCTAGGGGGGAATAGTCTCGTCCCCAGACCCCACCCTCTCACGAGGAGAAACGGTCTGGTGAACCAAGTCGAATTTCTTGGGCTAGCACACGCTTTTGCGACAATGTAACCTAGCAACGATCAAAACATTTTGCGGCCAACCCGCTCAAAAAAGGTACGGATACTCGAATGGAGATTAACAAATTTTACTGTTGTAAGGGAAGTGCTACGTAATAATTACCGATCTCGCGATCTCATTGGTCATTACCCGTTTTGGGTAATAAGCCCAAGAAATTCGACTTCGTTCACCAGACCGTTTCTCGCCGGGAGGCACGCGCGGGCAGGGCACGAGACTAAGGGGGGAACTATTTATCACCGACGAAAATGATTATATTCATCCTCGTGAGAGGGTGGGGTCTGGGCATGTGAGGGAAAATGACGCACATGATAGGTGAATGTCCCTGGGGCTTTACTCAAGGAAAAATCTCTGCAATCATACATCTTGCTCCCCCACCACCCAGTGTTTCAATAATTTCAAGCGGAGAGTGTACAATGTCATCACAATGCTGACGAATGGCAGTGAGCTGGCCAGCAGACAGTGATTTAAATGCACCAGTAGACATGACCAGTAGTCTCTTTCCATCAGAACTGTTAAGTTGAATCACGTTACCAGCAAATGAATTCACTTGTTCTTCCCTAATCTGAATGACTGTGTGAGTCCTGTGTAGGCTGTCTAGAACCAAAGTCTTCTCGGCCTCATCTCGAATGGCATCCACACAAATGATGGCAAAGGTATCTCCAATCGACAGCATCACATTTGTGTGGTAGATTGGATACGGCTGACTGTCTACCATCAGAGAAGCAGTGAACACTACCGGAGTATACCCAAAATCTGCACAAAATCTATTAACCATTTCAATATTGGTTCTTGGACTTATGCAAGAATAGGCAATTCGGTTTACTCTGTCCAGTACCATACTACCTGTTCCTTCAAGAAATTTCCCTTCCTGCTCATAATGGCTGTAGTCGATCACTTCAGCCCCCAACTTTTCTTTCCAACCTTCAACAAGGTCGTATCGTTTTTCACGACGACGATTCTCAGCTTTCATAGGGTAGACTACAATCTTGCGCTCCTGGTGAAAGGAGATCCAGTTGTTAGGAAAAATAACGTCAGGAGACACCTTTAGTGTGTCCTCCTCAACCTGGACATTGACCCTGGCCGATCTCAGCTGCGAGACCAAACCATCAAATTCTCTCCAAGATCTCTCCTCGACTTCAGCAGGGGACAAGGCAAGCTGCTTCTGAAAACTATTGTCTACTGCCGTATCAGGATTGAAGTTGAAGCAGCTGGACCTCATCATGAACACTGTGGTAGTGCACTGGACCCTGTCAGTCTTGAGTTTTGTAGTTGTCCCCTCCATGTCTGTTTTCCTGGCGTTCATCGCGTGTGCACGGGAAGAGAGTGTCCGTAGAACTGTTAAGAGAGGGCGACCTCCATTCAGCAAGCAACCACGCATCCTGTGCGGATCGCGGAAGGTCTGGTCAACCAATTGCTGTCACATGATTAGACCGTTGACACGCCCCAATTAAATACCCCATAGGGGATGCAGTCTTTATTCAGAAATGTATGATTGTATAGAAATGCAGTACTTGCCATCACGGTTGCAACACCTAGTTCTTAGTCTTGTTCCACAGATCTGGGACTCTGGGAACAAGACTAAATTCCCCTAGTCTCATTCCCAGACTACCACAGAGAGGGAAAAGGTCTGGGAACAACACTACAAGACCCCAGCCCCAGGTCAGGAAGAACCATTTAATAGCATGATCACATCACACAAACACAACAAATAATCAGTTAAACCCCAACCCTAGACGTTTCGGTCTAACGTAGGCTGTCACAGGGTCCTGAATGCCACCTCCCTGGGGACCCAGTCCCGTACCTGGGACCCAGCCCATGCCCTGGAGTATCTGGTTCCCAATGTTGGAGCCGTCCAGTGGTGGGGCCTTGCCACCAACCACACCTACATGCTGCCGTCCAGACACTGGCAGTGATGGAAGCAAGAGCATCGTCGGGCTATCCCTTCCATGGCTTCTCAAAATTGGTTCCACTTCTTGTTTTAGAGCTAGCTTTGTGTGGGGGGTCTTTCGAAGAATGGGACTGGCAACAGGTAATCTTCGTTTGTGTTCAACAAGAAACTCTAGGTTGTACGCTTTTGCCAATTCAGAAATAGTTCTACACATGGCTCTGCTGAGGAGTGGAAACTTGAGGACCAGTTCTGTACCAGTTTGCACAAAAGTCACAATCTTTTGGTTCACTTGTTTCAGTGTTGGCAGGTTGGTTGAGTGGGAAGGTTTATGACGCTTCTTTCGTCCACTTCTGCCAGATATCCCAAACCTTCCCGGATGTTTAAATTCTGACAGAGCTTGCAACTGTTCTGTGAAGCTTTGTTGGCTGGTTTCAGACATCAGGGGAAAGCTTCCGTTGAGAATCTGAGAAAATCTATCTTCCTCAGCTTCATCTGCGCTGCTGACAGCCATCGAATCTTTCCCCCACCAACCAGAAAGTTTGAATTTGCCGCTTGGTCCTTCTACGCTGCTCTCCTCATCGTCTCCTTCACAGCCACTGTGGCAAAGGGACAAGGCAGCTTGCACACACTGATTGAAGAAACAAAACAATACATTTCTCTAACATTTGGTGACACAATGCATGCTTCTCAGTCAACAATGGCGAAGCAAATATTGTGACCTTTCCCTCTCCTCCTCACACTCCCTTCCACCTCTGCATACCATCCCTCACCTACCAAAAACCACCCCCTCGACCCCACACTCCATCTCTATCCACACACACACACACACACACACACACACACACACACACACACACACACACACACACACACACACACACACACACACACACACACACACACACACACACACACACACACACACACACACACACACACACACACCTATCAGTGGTAGACTCGCTGAGTTCACTCTCATGTGAAGAAAGATCAGCCTCTTCATGAGGGTTGAGGTAGCCACCCACTAAAAAGGAAGGGTCAGCAGGAGGGGTGCAGTCGGACATTCGATCGTCTCCAGCGTCCTGAAACACCTCCATATCACACGCAGCAGAAGTATCACTAAGAAAACAGGAAAAATAACTGTCATCTTCAATTTCCATCTTTCTTCTCTTCACAGAGCAACTGCCAGGGTGTGAACGCCGCTTCGTCCTTGATGCAGGGACATGCCTTAGCTGTGAGCGAGAGTGGCCAGGGTGTGAGGAGGAGAGGGAGTGTGGTTTCATCTTGCAACCACTAGCAACTGACCCTCCAAAGGTGAATGCCATACCACAGCTAGAAGATTTCATTTTCTTGGTGCGCTTGTTTGGTTTCCGTTTGGAGGCTCTCTTGCGATTCTGTCTTCGTCCTAGCGTATCTCCCTCACCTGGCAGTAAGTCCAAGTGTGTGGCTGACGTGAACTCGGAATACAGCTCGACGTCGCTAATATCACACGCGCCTCCGCCACCTGCAATAATTGACCCGCAGCTGAAATTCCCCGGGTCCAGTGCACACGGTATGACGGAAAAGTTTAAACAGGAGAGTCTTTTTGTCACCTCCATCTCTTCTCCGCTCACACCTGCATATTCCCACAAACTCTCCTCGTCTAGACTGTTGAACGTTGGACTGTCTTCGCCGAGTTCGGCGCCCGTCCGTTCGGGATCGGACTCGTGTCTTTTCCAGCGCCCGCACGCCCGCTTCGTGCGCCTTTTGCTACCTCTCCTGAAACGACCCATGGTTACGCCATTTTGTTTTTCTTGCGGTTAATCATTATGTCATGGTTAATTATACCGTCACCGCGATAACGCGGTATTTTAATTGATACAATCACACACTGTTATGTATTAGTACAAAAACATCTTTTCACTTCAATTGCAATTCACCGCATGTATTGGGGGAGTAATGTTTTAGTTGTGAATACAAAACATATAAAGTAGTACCATGTCGATACAACGATATGTACAATGGCCATTCAGTATACAAAATTTCTTGCAGTATTGATACAATCTATAAATAGAAATCTCTTCCATGAAAGAAGTTGCCAGGACCGGGTATATCAATTACACAGTATGTATATACACGGTGTTCAAGAGGGTAGGTCTGTACTGTCCTGTTCGCTGGTCACAGAGTACTGGTGTAATAACCACAGTTGCGTCCTGAATAGCTCGCCATCACCTTCTGTGACATTATCGGGTAACTGGACCACCTGCGGGGGTTGAGAGTGGTCTGTACCATGTCTGGAAGCAGACATGTGTTCAACTGTCTCAGTCACTGGTATGGCTTGTTGCACATAACCATTTCTGCTCCTTATGTGGTGCATCTGAGAATCTTTCTCACTCCCGGCACTTCCCTTTCCCTTGCTGCTCTGCCCATCATCGCAGGGGTAGTGAGTCAAATACCCTCCAGGTAGTGTCAAACTGCTGTTGTGCTGTGAATTGGGTGTTTTAGCTTGGACCGATTCAAGACTTGTTGTGTATTCTTTTTCCCCCATTTCTGCACACTTTCGAGCTTTACTCTCGCTGGATGTTTTTGGTTGACAGTATTCCTTGACTTGCAATACATATCCTCCTCTATTCATTCGCAGTTGCGCAGGTAATTGTGAACGCTTTGTCGCCCTATCATCACAAGATTCATCACAGGTTCTGAGATCCAGTGCATGCATGGTGTACCCATCCCTGCAACTCACTCGTCCTGGCAACTTTTCCCGAGCATCGTTTCTGTAACCATCAGGAGGTAGTGAGCCATGGCGTTTTCTATTCTTGGACAAACCAGGATAAGATGGAGGAGGGTGTTGGCCGTTCAAATACTCTTCTGCTGGCATTAAGCATGTCAGAGAACGATGCTGCTGATCGGAGATGTTGGATATTAGCGCATCAGTTGAGCTGTGGCTTGGTTTCAGTGCCTCACCTTGAGAGATATAGCCCGGTCTTGCAATACGGGAATCAGACTCCGACTCAAGTGGGAGGCCACATCGCACACACTGGTTGTCATGGTTACAAGTGTTTGGCAACGTCATTCTCTTGGGTGAGGGGAAGATAAAGTGGGTGGGGTCTGTACGGAATACAGTGGCTATGGCGGGGGAGGCTGGGGGCGTGTGTAAGACATAGCCAGGAGAGGTGGTTGAGGGATAGAATGCAGGGGGGGTGTTTCTTTGGTGGCAGTTTTGAGAGTGGGTGACAGCTGTGATGTAGGGAGGAGGCGACTGCATTGTGTGATTAGCTCTTGCGGAGGAAAATTGCATCTTGGGACTTGTGGGAGGGGTTATGGGAGGGGTGTAATGAGTGGAAGGGGGAGGAGGGGAGGCACTGATTGGCCTCCCATAGAAGGTGCTTGTCATAGGCTCACTTCTGGGGTGTGTGCTCGTAGTTGGTGGTGGTATCCTGGCAGTTGGCACAGATGCAACCTCTGAAATGTACATTGTACTGCCCGTGTTCTCGCTGGCTGTGTAGTATTCATTTTCATTATGTCGCAGCTGTTCATCAACTAACTCTCCCGCTCTACTCAGCGGCAATGGCATGTTTTCGTACTGTTCATTTGTCAGGGTTGCCAGTGGTCGTGGGAGAGGGGCAGGCGGTCTATCTATTTGTACCGGAGAGAGCTCCATGTCCTCTGGGGGATCATCCTTGTTCCTTCTGTGTGGTGTGTGAGAGGGGGAGGGGGAAGAGTGGGGGAGGGAGGAGGAGAGGAGGGGGGAAAGGAGGGGGGAAGGGGAGGAGGGAGCAGGGAAGAAGTGGTAATTCAGAGTACCTCGTCTAAGTTGCGCCTAATGTATGTTTGAGGGTATAGGAGGCAATAATACAGTAAAGTGCCAAGTAGTTGCCAGGACCCCAGGACCCCCAGCTTGAGCTGGGAATGAGGTTGTGTATTGTGGTTAGTGATAAGTGTTTTTTTGCTTGTGCACTTGTCAGATGGTCTTTCCCTACTTACTATGAGGAAAACAGGATCTGGAAAATTCCCCTCACCCATTAGTAACCAGTCTGTCAGTAGTGACCACAAGCCAGTAATGCTCTAAGGGTTTTGCTATCAATTCAGAACTAATTTGTTTGAGTTGTACAATACCGATCTGCTATTGAATGGTTTAATCCAAACTTTCACTGTTACATTATCAATTTCCTCTCATACAAATAGCCCCATAGGTACATTGTTTCAAACAAAGTAGGCACTAGATTTAACCAATGCTATGCTCCGATAGCCTCGTTCCAAGGCTTCTCCACAGCTGCGAGATAAAATCTGGGAACGAGGCCTGGGAACGAGGCTAATGCTCTGATGTGTTTATCAAAAAATAGATACGAGATTTTGCTGCTCAGGTGTTCAAAATGTGGGCAAGGTGGAATTTATGAACTTCTGCATGTGTGTGTTTATGTAGTCTAGATGTTAGGCTATAGTAAAAACAAAGCTACACATGCTACTTGTAACTGGCTGAACTGCCTCCCTACGAATCATTACCTAGCTCTGTCTATAAGAAAGGTCCCCTTACCTCTTCTTCGTCACTACCACTGCAATGAGCACCACAATCAGCAGCACCAGGAACACCACGATCCCTGCCATCCCTAGCACACAGATCAGCAATGCATTCGGCCCCGTCTCCACTGGGGGGGGCGAGGTACACTCATTTCTGCACAGAGTGGTACCGTTGATGTTCACTCTCCCGACCTCCACCCATTGGTAGAATCGCTGCAACTGGGCAGAGACTGCGTAGGCCGACACATTTGTACGAAACGTTCCAAGGGTATCCGAGGAGCACTCGAGGTGAGGGTGCTCCACGGTCAGGTGTTCGCACTGGAAGGTGCAGTTACGGTGAATCTTTTCCTGAATGGCAGCTGCGAATTCATGCAAGCGTCCGTGATCTTGACTCTATAGGGAGAGATAAACAAGTGCTCGAGTATGTGATCCGGGGCAGTATTTCAGTTGATGCTATTTCAAGCCCTATAGGACTATTGCACAGCCTTACTGCCAGAGCTTCACCTGATAAACTCCTAAATCTTACAGCCTTTTACAGTCATAGTGGTTGCAAAACAGCCTCATACTGCTCATTCTAAGGTTGCCACATTCACCGTAAGATGGCTTTACATTCTAGGAACCATAGCGATAATGTACACAGTTCAAGCCCTGTACAAGACAGCCTTATAGCCAGAGCTTCAAGTAATCGGCTGATAAGTTCCAGAACAAGAGTAACCCTTATAATGACCCTCGTTCCCAGGCCTGTTTGGAACAAATAAAGCCCTCATTCCCAGGCCTGTTTGGAACAAATAAAGCCCTCATTCCCAGGCCTGTTTGGAGCAAATAAAGCCCTCGTTCCCAGGCCTGTTTGGAGCTAATAAAGCCCTCGTTCCCAGGCCTGTTTGGAGCTAATAAAGCCCTCGTTCCCAGGCCTGTTCGGAACAAATAAAGCCCTCGTTCCCAGGCCTGTTCGGAACAAATAAAGCCCTCGTTCCCAGGCCTGTTTGGAGCAAATAAAGCCCTCGTTCCCAGGCCTGTTTGGAGCTAATAAAGCCCTCGTTCCCAGGCCTGTTTGGAGCTAATAAAGCCCTCGTTCCCAGGCCTGTTCGGAACAAATAAAGCCCTCGTTCCCAGGCCTGTTCGGAACAAATAAAGCCCTCGTTCCCAGACCTGTTCGGAACAAATAAAGCCCTCGTTCCCAGGCCTGTTCGGAACAAATAAAGCCCTCGTTCCCAGACCTGTTTGGAGCAAATAAAGCCCTCGTTCCCAGGCCTGTTTGGAGCAAATAAAGCCCTCGTTCCCAGGCCTGTTTGGAGCTAATAAAGCCCTCGTTCCCAGGCCTGTTCGGAACAAATAAAGCCCTCGTTCCCAGGCCTGTTCGGAACAAATAAAGCCCTCGTTCCCAGGCCTGTTTGGAGCAAATAAAGCCCTCGTTCCCAGGCCTGTTTGGAGCTAATAAAGCCCTCGTTCCCAGGCCTGTTTGGAGCTAATAAAGCCCTCGTTCCCAGGCCTGTTCGGAACAAATAAAGCCATCGTTCCCAGACCTGTTTGGAGCAAATAAAGCCCTCGTTCCCAGGCTTGTTTGGAGCTAATAAAGCCCTCGTTCCCAGGCCTGTTTGGAACAAATAAAGCCCTCATTCCCAGGCCTGTTCGGAACAAATAAAGCCCTCGTTCCCAGGCCTGTTCGGAACAAATAAAGCCCTCGTTCCCAGGCCTGTTTGGAACAAATAAAGCCCTCGTTCCCAGGCCTGTTTGGAACAAATAAAGCCCTCGTTCCCAGGCCTGTTTGGAACAAATAAAGCCCTCGTTCCCAGGCCTGTTTGGAGCAAATAAAGCCATCGTTCCCAGGCCTGTTTGGAGCAAATAAAGCCCTCGTTCCCAGGCCTGTTTGGAGCTAATAAAGCCTCTTTCCCAGGCCTGTTTGGAGCAAATAAAGCCCTCGTTCCCAGGCCTGTTTGGAGCAAATAAAGCCCTCGTTCCCAGGCCTGTTTGGAGCTAATAAAGCCCTCGTTCCCAGGCCTGTTCGGAACAAATAAAGCCATCGTTCCCAGACCTGTTTGGAGCAAATAAAGCCCTCGTTCCCAGGCCTGTTTGGAGCTAATAAAGCCCTCGTTCCCAGGCCTGTTTGGAGCTAATAAAGCCCTCGTTCCCAGGCCTGTTTGGAGCAAATAAAGCCTCTTTCCCAGGCCTGTTTGGAACAAGAGTAACCATAATATTGATACAAGACAGTCTCAACATACGCCGCTCATCACCTCAGGCAGTCTCACCATACGCCGCTCATCACCTCAGGCTACAAGACAGTCTCAACATACGCCGCTCATCACCTCAGGCTACAAGACAGTCTCACCATACACCGCTCATCACCTCAGGCTACAAGACAGTCTCACCATACGCCGCTCATCACCTCAGGCTACAAGACAGTCTCACCATACACCGCTCATCACCTCAGGCTACAAGATAGTCTCACCATACACCACTCATCACCTCAGGCTACAAGACAGTCTCACCATACGCCGCTCATCACCTCAGGCTACAAGACAGTCTCACCATAGCGATACCATACACAGCTGCTGCAGCCCTATACAAACCTAAAACAGCCTCACCTACCTCAAACTAATACTTTTGACAGAAACTATGCGTTCCCACGGATATTTTGACCAAGTTCTTATTACCCCTATAAGGTGCCCTCTAAAATCACCCCACCACCAGTAGCTGAATTGGCAACCAGGAAAAATTACCTAACTGAATATTGTCGTAGCTATGTCAACAAAATATGTACACAGAGGTGTGAGGTGATTTTTCAGGGTAGTGTATCAGTAATGAATAAACAAAAAAAGTGCTAACTCAGGTAGTTTACAAAAACTCACTAGAGAGAAACACGTCCCTTCAGTGAACTGGAGCTCCAGCTGGAGTACCTCCCTCTCTGGTAGAGTACCTGCAAAGGTTGCCATGACAACATATGATAGTACAGTGCATGCTGTCAAGTACATGTAAAGCTGTCAAGAGAAAACCTTTTCTATGTACAAAGTGAAAAAATAGCATAATTTGAGTGTGCAAGTTGAATAGGTGGGTGGGTGCAGCAATATTGAGTATTTGTGATTCACATGCCGACTTAACACTGCTTTCTCTAAGCTGCTTCAAGTAAGGACCAGCAACAGGCTTGAAATTAAATTTTATATCATAGTGGGCGAACAACAAAGCAAGACAGGGTGTTCTTTTATATCGTTCTTTGTTGTGGGACCCACAAGACACTTTGACGCTGGGAGTAGTATAGCTCTGGGGTATGACTGCCCACTCACTCTATTCCAGTGGAATTTCCCTTTCTATCGGAGACACTTTTGTGACTCTGGTTAATCAAGTGTCTAGCTCACTCCCAGCCCCCCACGCAGCCTTTCTGGTGCTTCAAGCGACAGAAGGGTGCGTGGGGACCTGGAAACAAGGCAGTAAGGCGTCTTTATTATAGATAGCATGTGCTTAATGAGTTATGGGGCAAAAATACAAAATGTGAACTTTGAACTGTTGGCAAAACTTCTTTTAGTTTCTGCTTCCAAGTGCAAATCATTCTACCGTCAACAGCCACTGACCCAGACATACAGACCAATTCCTGTATGGTTTCCAAAATGATCTACAGCACAACTCTCTGAAATACTTACAGTTAGTTTGGATCATTTCGCTCATTTCGCTCCACCTCCGTCCCTCTGTACCGTTAACGACAAGCTTCACCTGCATCCTGAAGCGTGCAAAGTTCTTCACCTCTTGGGGAATGTTCCCCGCAATGGAGAACTGGACTTGTGTTGTGTTGAAGAGGCTCGGTGTTGAGTATGTCTGTGTAGTGGATCCTCCCACCGCAGTAACGCTGTCGGGATCCAAAACTTTGGAGAAATTGATTTTTAGTTTGAGGGAGTCCACTGGTATGGGAGCAGGGAGAGAGAAGGATAGTGTCAGGTTTTGTGCTCCACATGGTGCCATGTTAGAGGTGCCATTGTGGACAGTGATGCTATGGATATGAGCTGTGTGTGTGTGTGTGTGTATGTGTGTGTGTGTGTGTGTGTGTGTGTGTGTGTGTGTGTGTGTGTGTGTGTGTGTGTGTGTGTGTGTGTGTGTGTGTGTGTGTGTGTGTGTGTGCAGGGGGGAAAGGGTTGTTGAAAACCAATGGTCAGTGAAGAAATGCACTAAAGTGGTCTCAGTACCAGACCCAAAATCAAACCCAGCACGAATCATTTTCATTGCATTTGCGTTTTTACTGGGAGGTCTATGCTGGATGGGAGCAAGACATGCAGGAAAACACAGTAACTCAATTTGATTAATAATCCAATTTTGACTGTCTTCAATCTCTTTTCAGTCATATTGTTGAGTGGGAGGGAGACCCTAGCAATAAAGTGTTGCCAACCAAACCCAGGTGTGACTGTCTTTCAACCTTCACAACACTGTCTGGGCCTGGGGACGAGGCTAGGAATATAGTAGAATTCAACCTACAATCATACTATCTGGGCCTGGGGACGAGGCTAGGAATATAGTAGAGTTCAACCTACAATCATACTATTCTCTTCCACACCAAATGGTTTGTGTGTGGTCTATAACAAAACAAATTAACAGTCATCGCTGGAGAAACCCAGGGGGAAAACCTGGGAGCTATATAGTTTATACACAACAAAAGAAGCCAAGTGGGGAAATCCCCACATACATACAATACATGTACAATACCTATACACCGGAAAAATCCCCACATACATACAATACATGTACAATACCTATACACCGGAAAAATCCCCACATACATACAATACCTGTACACCTGACAGCACTTATACAAAACTACAAGATCCCTACTTGCATTCATGAAAACCTCACAGGACTTAACCTGTATCCTGAAAATGCACTTCAGTTCCAATTCAATAAGTCTGCATCCAATTAACATTATTCATTACTACATTACATTACATTACATAATAACTACATTTTAGTTCATTATACTTACGTATCACCACAATCATGGTTGAAGTGGTGGCTTTGGATCCGCACACTCGCACTTTAGCTGTCAACACGCCTGTGTCTTCCTCATCCAGACCGATAATAGTCAGCTGTGCTTGCGTGCTGTTGTTGGAGGCAACCAATGGCTGCAAATGTGGTCTGAATTTTGTTCTTTGTTTCTGGAGAGAGTCATCTCCTAGCATCCACCGAACTTGCGGATCTGGGAATCCTCTAAACTGGAACGTAACCATGATATTGTCTCCAGGATGAGCAACAGTGAGTGGAGGAAGAGGTGAAAGAACCATTGCACTATCTGCAAACAGAAATAGAGAGAACTCACAAGACCTGGCACACACAAAAGAGATTCATTGTTACATACCAAATGCAAATGTGACGCCAGTGGTTGTATTACTCATGTACGGTTGCCCCCCAAAGGTGTCCACGGTGCATCCGAAGTACACAACGTGCTTTTGAAGTGAACTTGAAGTGACGGTAAAATCAGTGACTTGCAGGGAAAAGTTTTGGCTTGGGTCAAACCGGTATGAGCCATTGTTGAATATAGTATCACCATCTTGGCTTGAATCGTATCTGAACAGCCGTGAGTACGAAGCGTTATGGGAGGGGGGGTCCATGAATAGCACCCACTCGACTCTGTGATGATCCTCTCTTGAGATCTCACCAATTGTAACGCCACATGGTAGAGTAAAGTTTGTCCCCAGACCATGGAAAATATATCTGCGCCGTCTGAACTCCTCTGAGACGTGTGGTCGTACTAAAAGAGGAAGAAAAATTATTCATGCATAGCAGCTGGCTGATTAAGAGCAAACTAAACAAATTATGTCAACAGATCACTGTTTGCAGACGCACACTTTACAATCGCCTGCAGCTGTATGTATACGCACGCAAGCAAAAATAAATAATGAGGAGTTGGCATGTTGCAAGCTTACTGTACTATCCAACTACGATGTTATAATTAGCCTACCTTTCAGGCGATAATCTCCGCTCTCTCGATCGCCCAACTTGCACCGGTATACTCCTTCATCCTTCGGCCTTGCAGGCGAAAAGGTGATAGTACCATCATTATTATTGATCGTGATCCTGTTAGAAGCACTCAGTACGACTTCATTCTTGAGCCAAGTGGGACTTTGCACGCGGACAGATGTAGCAGTATCGACGCATTGCAACCTCACATTGCTCACTCCGTCGACTTCCAGCCGGTTAACATCTAAATCACTTGCGTTTGCAACAGTAACCAACACGGCAACAATCAGCAACGCTCTCATGTCGTCCAAGAAGTATTGCACGTTTCAGCAGAGACTTCGTGCCTGGAGAACAGCTCCTTTCGTATTTTATAATGCGTGCAGCCACATGGGGAATCCCCGGAATTTACGAGACGTATACGTTACGTCATTACGTCAAGGCCAACTGTTTAGTCTCGTTCCGGTTGTGTGGTCTGAGAACGAGACTAGGCCGATGTTGGTTTCGCTTCAACCGCTAGCATAGCGCCGAGGGGGCCTACTATTTATGGTTGGCAGGATCTAAGAAGACTACACAGCGACTTTAATTAAGCATGGGTGAGTCTTCGGGTGTGTATCTATGTTCAAAAGCCTGCAGATTTGCGCTAAAACATGTGATTCGCAGTCTATAGCTGCGTGGTAATCACGGTGTAGATCAGTGAGTGACTATCAAGCCACTATCACGTTCTCTTTGGTAGATGTTATGGTTGGCATCCGTCAACAACAGCCCATAGCTGAGCTAACGATGTTAACAGTGTGTGCTGAGACTGCATGTGTGTTGTGACTTGCTCAGTAAACAAGTAAAATTATTTTGTGACCTGGAGCTGTCATCATTCCCTCTGAGCAATTTAGGAGCTGAACACAGTTTTGGTATATATCAATATCATTGCCATGTACAGTAGTTTAGCTCCCAGACCACATTCTTCATATAAGGTACAGTAAGATATTAATAATGGTGATAAATTCTATCGCAGAAAATCCATGCGGGCGGCCGATGAGAAACTAATAATCAACGAAGGTACAGTGGGGCTATTCTGACGGTAGTTTCAACCCTGGGAAATTCCAGTACTGGACGATAGATTGAGTGTAATAACTGTTGTGCATGTAGCAGACCTACGGAGCTTCATCAATAACAATGCCTAGTACCATGGAGATATTGGCTTGCTTGTCGGAATTACCCCACTGTTGAAGAAATGAGTGTGATAAGTGCCCATTCCACCTCGTCACTGATTATGTCCCACCAACACTACTGAATCAGTGATTCTTACCATCCCAGAAGACTAGGCTATTTTAGAAGACCGTAAAACGAGTTTGCCAGTTTTCGACAAATTGGTGGAGAGCACTTAGTCTTTGCCTTGTTCTCAGACACCCCAGCTTTTTATTGTACCGTGAGCGATGGCAGCTCGGAGAATAGCTTCTACCTAAGTATGTGCTATAGCCACAAGCCAAAGGAATGCTGAGAATGCTTTTAATCTTGAGCTTGTGCAAGCTGAGCAGTTGAAGGCCATTTGTTCATGTGTCTTCTGTCGGATGAATAAACGACGTTTCTTTCTTCTCTGTTTGTCCTTACTGATGTTTTCAAATGCATAGTTTGTTTTTCTCCCACCTTGTTGGAATGATGCGTGTATTTCATAATGTCACGTACCTGTCAATAACATGCCAAACCTTTAGCCCCCCTCCCTCCCTCCATTCCATCTCCCTCCCTCCCTCCCTCTCTCCCTCCCTCCCTCTCTCCCTCCCTCCCTCTCTCCCTCCCTCCCTTCTCCCCGCCGGTCTCCCACTCTCTTTCCCCCACCACTCCCCTCCCTCTCTCCCTCCTTCCCTTCTCCCACCCTCAAAACTTAGTCCTGAAGTCATCTTGCATGTGGTTTAGATCATGTGATCAAAGTGACCAATCCGATTTGTTGCCTGACAGCAAATTTATAGTGAACCTAATTTAGCAAAAGGTGCAGTTATGGTCTGGTATGTGGAGCTGGAATGAGCTGGACCCCGGGCGACTCACACAGACTGCCAGATACTCCGTAGTGAGCATCTTCTGGGCAAGCTTTTAGTGAGCTTCATGTTGTCGAGTGTTTTTGTAAACGCATACACACGAAATCACTAGCCTTGCACACTGGCCCCACCTAGGTTTTCGTTGATCACACTACGAGCTTATGTTGCATTTGTCCCTTGAGGTAGGGCTAGCTGGCTACTATATCTTGTGCTCATCTCTACTGCAATGCCTACGACACTGTGACCTTTGACTCAAAGCACTCACGCACACTTTTCCCCACCATGTCCTTTATTAGTAAGACAAAGGTCGACCAATCCTGATATGTTGATCAGTCAAGTGAGCTGGCAGTACACGTTACTAAAGTGTTTTTTATTTTGCATGTTTTGTCTTCAGACTCCTTTGAAGGTTGCCAGTTCACCTGGCAGCTTATGGCAGCTCACAGCAGCTCATGGAAGCTCATGGAAGCTCACGGCAGCTCATGGCAGCTCACAGCAGCTCATAGCAGCTCACGGCAGCTCACGGCAGCTCATGGCAGCTCATGGAAGCTCATGGCAGCTCGCAGCAGCTCACGGCAGCTCATAGCAGCTCGCAGCAGCTCACAGCAGCTCATAGCAGCTCATAGCAGCTCGCAACAGCTCACAGCAGCTCATAGCAGCTCGCAGCAGCTTACAGCAGCTCACGGCAGCTCACAGCAGCTCATGGAAGGTCATGGCAGCTAACGGCAGCTCATGACAGTGGCATTAGCTAATATGATAGTAGATTGCATACAACATGTTGCCTTGGAGACTTACTGCAGTGTTCAACAATGATATAGTACAGCACGCTACATGTATTCTGTACAACAGTTTGCGGTGGTCAACATGAGCTAGTATGACAAATTGTTGGATGTTGCATTGAACTTGAATAACACAAAGTGGACTGGGTGGAGGTGATAATGGGCGTGGCAGTAGGTTAGCTAGTAGTAACGTCCACCAAATAAGTTGCTTTCCCCAGAGGGAAGAGCATTTGCCCTTTGTCAGCATAGTCAGCTAGCAGATTACATACACCCTGAACTTGTTGCCTTAGAGACAACAAGGTATGACAATAGATAACATACAGCATGTTGCCATGGAGAAGAAACATGAGAATCCTGTCTACATCTTTTGGGAGATGCAGTTCAAAGGGAGTTCAAAGGGCAGTGTCTCTGGATGCTCTTAGGTGGACTAGGTATGGCAGGCTGCTTGTTGAATAACAGAACTTTCAGACTGGCCATGCCATGGTTGAATACGTACAGCTTGGTTCCTGGCACCAGGCTGCCTGGGAACAAGACTAGATTTGACTCACTCAGCCAGTGAGTTCCTTGTACACCTGTATGCACACATGTTCAAAGCTTGTAGAGTGAGTAGGCAGCAGTGGAGATAAAGGGGGTGAGCCAGGTCTGGATATGTCAGTGGTATACACAGGCATCCGCACGGGGTACAAGCAGCGGTCTACATGAGTGACGTGACCAACAGCGACCAACGTGAGCGACATGTGACCAACAGCGACCAACGTGAGCGACATGTGACCAACAGCGACCAACGTGTGAGCGACATGTGACCAACAGCGACCAACGTGTGAGCGACATGTGACCAACAGCGACCAACGTGAGCGACATGTGACCAACAGCGACCAACGTGTGAGCGACATGTGACCAACAGCGACCAACGTGTGAGCGACATGTGACCAACAGCGACCAACGTGAGCGACATGTGACCAACAGCGACCAACGTGAGCGACATGTGACCAACAGCGACCAACGTGAGCGACATGTGACCAACAGCGACCAACGTGAGCGACATGTGACCAACAGCGACCAACGTGAGCGACATGTGACCAACAGCGACCAACGTGAGCGACATGTGACCAACAGCGACCAACGTGAGCGACATGTGACCAACAGCGACCAACGTGAGCGACATGTGACCAACAGCGACCAACGTGACATGTGACCAACAGCGACCAACGTGTGAGCGACATGTGACCAACAGCGACCAACGTGTGAGCGACATGTGACCAACAGCGACCAACGTGAGCGACATGTGACCAACAGCGACCAACGTGTGAGCGACATGTGACCAACAGCGACCAACGTGTGAGCGACATGTGACCAACAGCGACCAACGTGAGCGACATGTGACCAACAGCGACCAACGTGAGCGACATGTGACCAACAGCGACCAACGTGAGCGACATGTGACCAACAGCGACCAACGTGAGCGACATGTGACCAACAGCGATCAACGTGAGCGACATGTGACCAACAGCGACCAACGTGAGCGACATGTGACCAACAGCGACCAACGTGAGCGACATGTGACCAACAGCGACCAACGTGAGCGACATGTGACCAACAGCGACCAACGTGAGCGACATGTGACCAACAGCGACCAACGTGAGCGACATGTATGTGATAAACGTGGTCACACATGCACACACGGTTGCATGAACTCGAGCAATTGAGCGTGGAGACACTTTCTGTTTGCACTGGCACATTTCGCTGTTAGACACTCATTTACTTCTTGTGGAGATATAAGCGTATGCACTTAGCCAGTATATCAATGGCAGTCTAGTCTACACACAAGACTGTTGACATTAGTGCAAGTGTCGTACACAACTGAGCGCGTGCAGCAGCGTAGTTTGATCAACCTGTTGAAATACAAACACTTGGTCACGGTTTAAGAAGCCACGTGCGTAGTGGTAAGGTGGGAGTGAGCCGGAGTGTCTAGTGTTATCACACAGGGAATCATCCATCTATCAAACGTTCTATCTTGTGTTGCATTTCCTCAGTACTATAGAATGTTGTAAAGTACGTATGGTATTGTTTCAGTCACCAGTTGCCCCCTGGCAATGATTCACATTTGTAGCACACACACACCTATTCTGTGGGGAAATTCCCTGGGGATGATTGCCCATTTCCTCCATATTTTCCATTATATGGGCACAGTGGGGTGATTTTTGTTATTGACAATATTTAGATATTTAGCTTTAAACCATTTGTGTGCGTGCATCACAGACAAACTTACACGCTATATCCCTCGGGTGACTACTAAATTTAATAATGATTGGTCCAAACTGAGTTTGATGTAAATATGTAAATCACCCGCTGTATCAATATTTACACAAACCTCTCAAAACCTGATGTTAAACTATTTACAGGAAACTGGTCCGATCGCCCCACTGTGGTGTTATCCACAGGAAGGAATCTGGTATAATCACCTCATGAGATTGTTTTGCTGGTCTGACAATATAAACCATTCTCCCCCTCCCCCGCGGCCTTACTGAGGGTGGAGCAGCAAAGGTGGTTTGCCAATCATACTTGGCAATGCCTTGTCAAGAACTGAGCCTTTACAGGACTATCACGGAAGTTAGCAAGGTTTATTTGCGTCACAATCTGGCAGTCTTCTTTCTTCATACCAGAGCAGATCAAATTTGCCAACTACTGTGACAGTCCAAGATCATTGAATATTGTAGTACACAGTAGCACTCAAGGAATACATCACCCCTTCTTACAACATTCTATGAATCTTATGTCTGAAATATCGTATAAGATCTAAACTTGTTGTGGCCATCCCTCATTCTCTGGTAGTCGTTAGCTGTCAGTATGTGAGTCTCATAGTGTTATTAGCCTAGCCCATCATTTCAGATTCCTGTGTGATTGGTTTCAATGTCTAGGATCATTGGCTATGTGGTAAATCCCTGGCATGTTGGCTATGTGGTAAATTGATTGGTGAATCACCTACTGTACACACGCACACACACACACACACACACACACACACACACACAGAAGCAACAAACTCAGAACTGGTTGGGGTCGTTGGTTTTCATCCTGTCACTAAAGAACAGGTAAGTCACTACAGGTGCCTAGCACCCCAAGCTGCACACAGTATAGTTCACACAGCTGTGAGACGTGAGATCATGCACACACGCTGCAGTAGGGTACCGAAAAAGAAACACCACATCGCACGATTCTTTGCCTCACTTCTGCTCGGCAATGACATCACTGATCGATACTCAGCACCCCTAGCTATACACAATAGTACTGTACATTGGTTGTGGTAGGTTACTATGGTGCAGTGTGGAGTAGCATCATTATGACATCATCATGGGGAATCAATCCCCTTTCTACCATTGCAAGGGCTTTATACACTTCAACTCTACTTTTGCCCTAATATGGTAACCTGTGCCTTTAATCTCACTCTACATCTAACACACACACACACACAGGCAAGAGATCTGATTCAGCCACACATACAAACTGATGGATTTTACATCTTGAGACCAAGCACTGACCCTCATGGCTCAGTGCTCTGCACAATATGTGTCACGTACGTAGATAGATAGATCGATAGATAGATAGATAGATAGATAGATAGATAGATGGATAGATGGATGGATAGATAGATGGATAAGAGTGAAAGAAAGGAAGTGTAATTATTACCTTCATTCCTCCCTCCTCCCTCCCTCCTCCCTCCTCCCTCCCTCCTCCCTCCCTCCTCTCTCCCTCCTCCCTTCCTCCTCCCTCCCTCCTCCCTCCCTCCTCCCTCCCTCCTCCCTCCCTCCTCCCTCCTCTCCACAGCAACAAGCAGAAGCTAGTCAACTACCGCCTTGTGAGGGACAAAAGCACAAAATCTTACTACATACACGTCCACACTAAATTCAGGGACATTCATCAGTTACTTGAGCACTACAGCCACAACCCCATCAATGCTGAGGTCAACACGAGGCTACTATACCCAATCACACCGGCCCAGGAGACAGAATCTTTAGACGGTGAGGGTTGCTACGTCGTAATGGAACGCACAACCACAAGTGAGTTTAAAGTCAGTTGGGTCCTGCTTAAATGGAAAGATGCTTGCTACCATCTTTAGGGTCATGTGCTTGTCAGTATGAACTGATTGGCTGATGTAGAGGATAGTGGGGGCTGGTGGTTGTCTGGTACTTGCAGCTTTACCGTGTATGTAGAGGATAGTGGGGGCTGGTGGCTGTCTGGTACTTGCAGCTTTACCGTGTATGTAGAGGATAGTGGGGGCTGGTGGTTGTCTGGTACTTGCAGCTTTACCGTGTATGTAGAGGATAGTGGGGGCTGGTGGCTGTCTGGTACTTGCATCTTTACCGTGTATGTAGAGGATAGTGGGGGCTGGTGGCTGTCTGGTACTTGCAGCTTTACCGTGTATGTAGAGGATAGTGGGGGCTGGTGGTTGTCTGGTACTTGCAGCTCAGAGCACTGGCACCTCAAACTTCAGTCGTCATTTGGTCGGCAATAATCCTGACTGAGAAGCTTGTTTGTATTTTAAGCAAATGAATTGTGAGGGGAGTGCCAGGATTCTTTGTGATTAGAACATCTTTTTCAGCCTCAAACACCAGCTAACACTTTTACTGAAAGCACACACATCTCTGTTACTGGACTAGTAGCTACACAAAATTTGGTTGAGTGCGGATCAGTTTGTGAGCAGATAATGAACCTTATCCTGGGCCATTTCTTTTCAATCTGGGCCTAGCTCAATGTACAATGGTTCCATGGAGGATGCACTAGAGGCCTGACCCATGTAGTCCCATTCTCATGGTTGACCAGCTTCTTGTTTGCATGTGGAGAGAGAGAAAGAGAGAGTATTTCCAAATTGAGAATGCCTGACAGATGGTTGACCTTCCAACAACCCCCAAGGAAGATCCCTTTCAATATGCCTGTCTGTCACTAACCACAGTATGTGAGGAATTGCCAGCACTGCACGAGGGTCAGCTGTCACCCAAGGAGGGTCAGCTGTCACCCAAGAAGGGTCAGTGAAGCCTATTTCTAATTTTAGGTATGTGTGAATTATGAAGTTTCAATGATTCTTCAGGGGCAGTTCTCAAGTATAAGTTATGTATTTTTCTAAACATTTGTGCCCGTTCCGGCTAGTCTCGTGCCCAGACCCCACCCAGCTGACGCGAGGACAAGGGGTCTGGTGTCACAACTCCAAATCCTTGGGCTAGCTTCAGAAGCGTGGACCAGCCAATCAAATTGCAGAGCGGCGTTTATTGGAATGATGTGGAAGCGAGAACAAGTACTTCAATCATTCCCTAATGTTATGAGATTCATTATTCAACACTTTGTAATCCTACACTAATGCTTCAACCCAGGGCAGACCAGACCCTTTTCCTCATGAGAGGGCTGGGTACGAGACTACATTCTGAGAAAGAGTGCGAGAACTGAAGCCCTCCAACAGAGTCTCTAGACACTTGGGACCTTTGTCAACTGGAAGCCTAGTGTCTCACAGAGAACAGCTCTAGACACTTGGGACCTTGGTCAACTGGAAGCCTAGTGTCTCACAAAGAACAGCTCTAGACACTTGGGACCTTGGTCAACTGGAAGCCTAGTTTCAGTAATACTGGTGGGGAAGTCATCACTCCCAGGTTCTGTCGGACGGTTCTGTCGGACGGTTCTGTCGGACGGTTTTGGTGTTTCCATATATGGCACATGTACAATAAGTGACAATTAGAATTTGTGCCCATTACGCAGCTATAAGAACTGACCGTGAGAAATCAAGTGAATTGTGAGGGGAGGTCCAGGAAGCAGGAAGTCACAAGATCAATGATCAATCCTTTATAAACTGAAAATAAATGTCTTCTAGGAGCATTCTAACAATTGTGTGCCCATTCCAACTGTAAGGGCTGTTTCGTGAGAACTGCCTCTGTGGTTACGAGGAGGAATCCTCATAGCAAGTTCAAATAAGTTTCCTAGAGATTGGTACTTTTTAGGAAGTTGTGCCCATTCCGGCTGTGAGAAAAAGCATGAGAACTGCTCCTGAAGAATCGTTGAGCTTTTACAGTTCTCACACACCTAAAATTAGGCTACACAGAAATTGATGACCGTTCTTAGAAGTTGTCGTATTCCTCATTCCAACCATGCGAGTGTTGCGTGACAGCTGACCCTCTGTGCTGGCACTTCCTCACATACTGTGGTTAGTGACAGACAGGCATATTGAAGGGATCTTCCTTGGGGGTTGTTGGAAGGTCAACCATCTGTCAAGCATTCTCAATTTGGTCGTCCGAATGTTCCAGAATTTATGTACAATCAAGTTTTTGGAGCAGAAATGTAACAACATTCGATATTCATTAGGATACTAACAATTCTAGTAAGGAGGAAATCTGGGGGAAATGATTATGTTGAATGTTGATATATAGCTTCTTCTTCCCCCTTCCTTCCACCCCCTCTTTCCTCTTTCCTTCCTTTCCCTCTGGCTTATAGTCGTAATAATTATGTGTGCTTGTGTGTGTGGGGAGTTGTATTGTTCAGCTGGGGTTGGTAGCAGGTCACTTAGCATGTGTATCCCATTTAATGCCACCTTTGTTTTTACCATATATGGTATATATATATATGTTAATCATCAGGATCTGTGTATGTTTGTTTTTACTATATGTATCGTATGTATTTGAATTGCCAATTCTACCTTTAGAATGTGCGTGCGTGTGTGATTAATTTATGTGCACATCAACACATAACACACACACACACACACACACACACACACACACACACACCACAGATGCTGATGTACCACAGCCTTCTGTCAACTCCACCTCCCCACAGAATGATGGCTGCCCCAACGTAGATGATAACCAGATCCCAGGCCTCCACCTTTATCTCCCAAAACAAGAGGTGAGGAAGAGGAGGGTGGAGGAAGGAGAGAGGGAGGGAGGGAGGGAGGGAGGGAGGGAGGGAGGGAGGGAGGGAGGGAGGGAGGGAGGGAGGGGGTGAAAATAGTGTGTTTTCTTACAAGCAATGCAAGGTGGCTTGAAAGGGGGTATATGTAAACACCGGGGATTGGTCCTAAACATGAAATAACAAATAATATTTGCTGACACAAGTGGAAAAATCTAGCCATCCGGAACACGCATAGTTCCCCCTCCCTCTTCTCTCCCTCATTCCTAAAAATTTCAGAGATGAAATTTGTTTTGCACTATTGTGGGTGGCAATGGCATTTCAATGTTTACTGAGAGTGCACACCTGGTTTTGGCAGAGTCCCCATGGCATTGTTGACAGCTTGTGTTTATCTTGTGTACAGAACATGGAAACTACATGACACTAACATGTTATTGCTTGTACAGCTAAATACCTCTAAACTACCTTGACATGTGTTTCTGGCTGATGTAAGAGACGTAACGAATGTCACAGTTTGATGAAAGTTTCTGTTTACAGTGAAAACCGTAACCCCACTGTGAAACGGCACGTTATCTTGAGTCAGTGCAGGATGTGGTTTGGCCAATGTTACATATAGTATTAAAATTTTCACCAGAGTTCCTCCGTCATTCCAAATGGCAAAAATTTAACTGGCAAAATTGTTGCGTTTGTGTGTGTTTATTGCCTTCTGGGCCAAACAGCTACGTACAAGTAAGTTATAGACTTGGCGTAAAGACCAGCATGGCCTCTCAGTGAAACATACCCCAAATACACTCAGGGGTACATTAGTTCAAAGCTTCATAAGTTGGTGGGTGGAGTTTTGGCAAGAATTGAGTGGCAAAAATGAATCTTACAAAATCTTGCTACATTCTACACTGCCATCCTTGGCGAGATTTTCCCTGGTGGAATAGTATCACTATGCCAGATGCATTCTGCCTACCTACAACAATATGGAGATCACAACATATGAACATTATGTATTGCCCCGAGGTATCTGTGGCAGTTTTGGCTAAACTCAAGATTAGAGGATTTCAAGACTTCAGTGGAATTTGTTTGCATATCTATAATCAATATTGGGACACATTTTGGCTGTAATCCCCCCCACTCCCTTCTGTTTGGCTTCCCAAAAGAGTTTTGCCGACTAAGATTTTGTCGTCTGGACAAGATTGGACAACGATGGTGCAAGAGGTTGCATAAGCGGAAATTATACATGACAGCATACAATTTGAGGGAACATTCCAGACCATGTGGTCAGCAAGCTTTGAGCGGAATGTCATTTTAAACAATCTTATGCAATTTCACTCAAAGAATCTTTCTCTAACATTCTTATGCAACGACTTGTGTGCAATCTCCACCCACGCAGAACAAGAGGACTCTCTGCTGGTGTTTGGTTGTTCCTACACTAACATTTTTCTCCTTCCTTTCTTTCTCCTTCTTGTCCCCACTTTCACCCCCCCCCCCCCCCTCCTCCCACTCCTTTCATCCCCCTTTCTCTCCTCCCTCCACCTCCTCCTCTCTCCCTTCTCCTCCCTCCCTCCTCCACCCTCCTCCCCCCTCTTCCCTCCCTCTCTCCGCCTCCTTCCTTCCCCAGATCAACACAGTAATGCAGAACTACTTGTCCACTGATGGAAACTACCTCCTCAGACCAAGTGCCACTTCTGCAGGACAGCTCACCCTCGCTGTCAGGTAGCTCTATACCTCGGCATACCTCGGCATACCTCTGCATACCTCTGCATACCTCTGTATACCTCTGTATACCTCTGCATACCTCTGCATACCTCTGCACACCTTGGCATACTCTGCATACCTCTGTATACCTCTGCATACCTCTGTATACCTCTGCATACCTCTGTATACCTCTGCATACCTCTGCACACCTTGGCATACCTCTGCATACCTCTGCATACTTCTGTATATCTGTGTGTTCCACTGAGTAGCTTTGTAAATCTGTGTATCCTCTTCCTTTCACACACACACACACACACTCTAGCCACTCGGGCAAAGTCCTAAATTTCAAGATTAGCTTTCAGAACAATGAGTACTTTCTCGTCTCGAGACGAAGATTCAAAAGCATCCAGGCATTGCTAGCAGCCTACCACAAGAACCCAATGAAAAGCAAACGGACTGGGAACGAGAAGGTTTTCCTACGCACTCCCATTCCTGTGGATCCGAACCTGGAGAAGAAGTTCAAGGAAAATGAAGGTGGGACGAGATGTGCGGCTCCTGCACTATTTTAGGGGTTTCTAGATATTCGTGAGTGAATACTTCGAATGCACAAAAATTTCATCATACATTTTGCATACTTTTTGCAACGTTTCGACCCCGAGGGGTCTTCTTCAGGCAATACAAGACTGGAGACACGCTTTACAAAATAGACCTCAGGGTCGAAACGTTGCAAAAAGTATGTGCATTCAAAGATTGCTCAGATTATTCACTCACGAATACTACGCCTAATGTCCTGCACTATTTTAGTTACACCCAGCTAGCCAACAATAAATGTACTGCTCAGCGAATGTAGCAAAAGAGTTTTGGGGTTGATTCTGCATTGGGTCCTCGAAGGGGTTTCGTGGTGGAGTCACTGGTAGGGGTCTGCAAAAGGCAAAACCGACATAACATTGTATGTTCCTATTGTCGGCAAAACCAGAATTGAGCCACGATCATTAGTGCTCTGTGCTTGGGAACATGTAGTCCTTTATGGGCATGATGTATTGATGTCAGGTTCCCATCATCACGTTGGTATAGAAATTTGCACAGTACACAATGCATATGGGTAGCCTCGTTCCCAGGCTCTCCTGAAACGCGAGTTGTACACGCGTGAAGAGCCTGGTATCTTTTCTACATAACCATGACGTAATCAAAATAGGACTAAACCAGAAAGGCATCGTTTTACGTGTTGTTCAACCAACTATGTGTTCAACGCTCGGTGTATATGATATTCAACCCCCGATAACTAGGTACATGTAGTAAGTTGGCCGCTACCTTCGCTCTTTTTCCTATTCTGAGTCTCGGGTACGCCCACGTGCAATTAAGGTCTCTCTACCCCCTCTCTACCTTTGGCGGTGCTCACGTGAGAATAAATACCAGGCTCTGTCTGCATGTACAACTTCAATATCGCGTTCCGGAGCGGAGGAGCCTGGGAACGAGGCTAGCATATGGAAGTAATAAGGAATGGGACACCATACTAATTTTTTATTAGTTGGTATCTGTATTATAGCTATGTGTGTCCCTATTCCACTCCACCCACAGTCAAGCCTGACCCCCTCCCGGAACCCTGGCAGGAACACTTCCATGCAGAGTACCAGAGAGCCTATTACTACAACCCCACCACAGGCGTGTCGGTATGGGAGCGTCCAAGACCTTCCAAGCAACCTCAGCGGGCTAAGACCATGCCGTCAACTCAGTCCTCACCCATGAGACAGGCACAGAACCGGATACAGAGCAGACCTCTACCGGCTCCTCCTGGAAGTGATGAAGAGAGAAAGCCTCTACTCTCAGAACAAAGACCATCTGAGAGCTCTTTACCATTGGGGAGAAGAAAACAGCTACCCCCTCCTACAAGACAGAGCTCAGAGACTGACAGACAACCACCTCCCAGAAGAGAGTCCACTAATGATCGAGCACTTCCTCCCCTCCCACCAAAAGATGATGAGGTACCTATTTCCCCATTTCGATCCCTTCCTCCACTTCCACCTAAGGAGGAGACAGATGGTGCCAGGAGAGTGATGGGTCCTCCGCTGCCGCCACAGAGAGGCAACAGCTCTAGGGAACAGAGGGGAAGACCAATGCCCCCTCTGCCCCCGAAAGAGCCAGACACTGGTGCCGTCACGACTAGTGTCAGAAGTAGACCACTACCCCAGCTTCCACCAATCTCAGAAGGGGAGGTACCTCCTTTACCACCAAAGGATGATCGTCCGCTCCCTCCACTGCCTCCAAAGAACGGTGAAGTTTCTCCCTCGCCCCCTGTCCCTAGTCCAGGGACTGGCAGGAGGGAGAAGAAGCAAAGACCAGTTGTCAAGTACAATGACACTACAATGCTCAATGGAAGGCACGAGGACGAGGATAATGCTACTACAAATGGCCCAGTGCCTACATCTTTGCAGGACCTCCCTCCACTTCCTGAGAAAATCCCGCCAACTGTTCCTCCCCCTCCTCCTGTTGCTTCAAACATCCCAGCTCCTCCTCCTCTTCCTCCTCAAGCCTCTCCTTCTCAACTTGCACCCCCTCCTCCCCCTCCTCCTCCCCTGGTCTTACCTCCTCCCCCTCCTCAACCCCCACCTCCTCCCAGCCCCAACTCTTCCAGAGAAAGGCCAAGACAAGCAAAACAGAAGCCTCCAAATGAGAGTACGCAGAATGAAAGACCCTTCACAGCAAATGACCTTCAAGCAGCCAAAACTCTTCTCCGAGCAGCAGCCCCAAAGGACAGCCCGGATAGTCCCGATTTCCGGCGCCACACGATGGGCCACCGGGGAGGAGGAGGGTTAGCTGACGTATTTGCAAGTGCCATTGACACACGCATGACCTCAATCAGAAAAGCAACCCAGGACTCAGATGAAAGTGAGTTTGAGGATGTGGAAGATGACGAGGAATGGAGCGACTAATGATATTTTGTCCTAAAAAATCATTTGTACCTGAGTGCACGCACAAAGCCTTTTTTTTTTCCTTGGTAGAACCAGTTTTTAACATAACGATGTTCTCACTATTTTTTTTTAATGAAAATCAAGTTTTTCCCTTCATGTTGTTAGTCTCTGCGAATGTATACATGACTAATATGCATGTGTGTACTATGTGAATGTTTGTTTTATAGTTTCAGTACTTGTGGAACTGAAATTATTGCACTCCTTGGTCCGTGAAATGCAATGTACTATTAATGTGCCAGATCGACCAACGTGTAGGAGAAACCCAAGTTCTGCAATAGCTCTATATACCTCCTCTTGCCTCAGCTGTAAACAAACGTGTGTGATGGTAATTTACACATTTCTCTTGCCTCAGCTGTAAACAAACAATGTCATGTGTTTTTAGGAGGTGCAATGCACAGCCTCAACACCAGCACTAGTACTGAACCCATTCTCTACTGTCAACTTTAAAATGTATGTGTAAGAGTGGCTCATCAGATCTAGCTTTGTTTCCAGGCTCCCGTGTTGTGCCAAACACGGAACAAATATGTTATTAAGACAAGCCATACTTGGGCTTACAACCAAGTCATCGACAGGTCTGGGTCACAGTGCTAATACTACATTCCCCCCCCCTCCCACAGAACAAGGCTAAATGGTATCAGGATGAGCCATCACTTGGACTAGCCCTATCCCCAGGTTCTCAGGTGGTGAGGAAAAAGGTCCCCGGTACAATAGAGCCTGGGAATGAGGCTACAGTAGCACACTATCATGGTAGACCGGTTATGAACACACATCATTGTATAGTGAAACAGCGACACAATACCCTGCCATTGTGTGTCATCAGTCATTCGGTCTAATCTGTAGCGTTACTCTCTGCTGGTTGTCTAGACATTCTTTGATCTTGTTCTCAGCCATGGAGAGTCTCTCCTCCAATATTGACATGGTCTGCAGGAGAGGGACGGAGTAGTCAATTACACAGATGGTGCTAATGACTCGAGTCATGTGTAGTCTTAGGGCCCATTCCAGCTTTTTGTCACTAGGAATGGGAACGAGGCTAGCTTTATAGCAGTCTACTGGAAGATGAAGACAATCACATACTACTACATGTGACCACAACGTAGCCTAAATCCAGCTTTTTGTTGCTTGGAATGGGAACGAGGCTAGCTTTATAGCAGTCTACTGGAAGATGAAGACAATCACATACTACTACATGTGACCACAACGTAGCCTAAATCCTACTGGAAGATGAAGACAATCACATACTACTACATGTGACCACAACGTAGCCTAAATCCAGCTTTTTGTCACTTGGAATGGCACAAAAAGGGGGCCTGGAAATGAGGCTACAGAACTACCAATCAGTATTTTCTTGAGAGGTATGCTGAATTCTGTTTTACACTCCCTCGCCAAGGTCATGTGTACCTGTGTGAGAATGTCCAGTTGTCCCACTATGTGCTCCAGCGTATTGGCTAGTTGTGGGGACATGGTCATTTGTTCAAGAGGCGTAGTCTGTGGCGGTGTGCCCATCAAGTGATCCACACTGCTTCCCGTAGGAGGAACTTCCTGTAATAAGACAACAGGACTGACTGCTGGAACTGAGAGCTATGGCTGAAGAGCTTCTTAGCTACTAGCTGTACCAACCCTTGATCGCCAGTAACACACCCCCTCACCACAACGCTACCAAATTCTCCCATGATTCACATGCACTGTCTTACTGTGAGAAGGTTGGGTGGCTTGTGAAATAACTGCGGTCCTATATTGACTACATTTGGAAGAGGAGTGATATGGTCCTGGGGCCCTCGGGCTGCATCCAGCTGGGAGGGGGATACAGTGAATGGTAAATAACTCAGGCATCTGCAAAGCCTCCTCCATCCTCACCTCGTGTGTGTGTGTGGTGGTTGGCTGTGGGGGAGGGTCGTGGACGTGGTGTGAGGAAGGAGCTGCCCTCTTACGCTGGGGCCTCAGGACTGTACAGAGAGAAGACGCGTTTTGGGGACACCCAGAATTTCTACAACTAATAAGCCACACCCACTCATACCTTCTTGGCAGTCAATAGAATCAAAGTTAGTTTTCCATACCAACACCTGTTGTATGACAATGTAACACAATGTAACACAATGTAACATGTTGTATGACAATGTAACACAATGTAACATGCTGTAACACAATGTTTTACAACACCATAACTTAATGTAACATGCTGTAACACAATGTTTTACAACACCATAACTTAATGTTAATGTAACATGCTGTAACACACTATAACTTAATGTAACATGCTGTAACACAATGTTTTACAACACCATAACTTAATGTAACATGCTGTAACACAATGTTTTACAACACCATAACTTAATGTAACATGCTGTAACACACTATAACTTAATGTAACATGCTGTAACACTATAACGGTGTGACCTGTTCATCTGCTCCAACAGAAGCAAAGAAATCGCCTGATGGAGAAAAGGCCACCCCCATTGCTGCACCCTGAGAGATGAAATGAGTCGATAAGGTGGTGACCAAACAGCTAGCACATTGATTACTGAGTTGCGTCTTCAGCAGCTCGACAAGCTCTTGGACTCTGAGCTCAGAGTCTTCCTTATATGAAAGTAGCTGCCTGAAAGCTCTCTCCATAGGCTCCGAGCTCTGAGTTCTTGCACAATTATGTGGGGACACATACCTTGTGGCCATGAAGTGTGTAGAACGGTCTTCCCTCCACCAGATCAAATATCTATAGGGTTACAAGATGAGAGGTTGCCGTGAGTACCTCCACCCTCTCTCCCTCTCTCCTGGGAGATCACCAACCTTGAGTGTGTTGTCACTGGCTGCTGACAGGAGGTAGTTGCCAGTTGGGTGGAAGCACACAGAGTTGACAGCCCCTGAGTGAGCTGTGGGAAGGGGGGGAGGGGGGGAGGGGGGGAGGGAAAGGGGAGGGAGGATGCTAATTATACGAATAAATCAATGAGGGAAAGGGGAAGGAAGGTAGGAGAGGAAGAAAGGGAGGAAGGAAGGGAGGGAGGAGGGAGAGGGAGGAGGGAGGGAGGGAGGAGGGGAAGGAGGGAGGGAGGGAGGAGGGGAAGGGAGGGAGGGAGGGAGAAGTCCAACCTTGGTAATATTGCAACAGCTTGTTCATTCTGATGTCCCACACCTGTTGTAAAATAGACCCACATAACCAAACCACACATGACTACCACTACGTAGACATTTGTGTCGTCCATGACACACACTGTCACACAGGTATAGACCTTCACGACACTGTCGGTAGTCCCTCCTCCGATGCAGTTGCCATCAGGATGGAAGGCGACCGTGTTCACAAACCTAGACAGACAAACAAACTAAGATCATACGGACCTAGCCTTCCCAGGCCTTCCCACCTTAAGTTTTTGATAGCTTACAGTATGCATCCTGTATGCAATCAAAAACTGGATGATGGGGAACAAGGCTGACATGGACTGGCTATGAAAGCATCCACCCTTGTTCCCACGGCTGCAACAGCTGGAAACAAGAGGCGACTACTACACCATCCACCCTTGTTCCCACGGCTGCAACAGCTGGAAACAAGAGGCGACTACTACACCATCCACCCTTGTTCCCACGGCTGCAACAGCTGGAAACAAGAGGCAACTACTACACCATCCACCCTTGTTCCCACGGCTGCAACAGCTGGAAACAAGAGGCGACTACTACACCATCCACCCTTGTTCCCACGGCTGCAACAGCTGGAAACAAGAGGCGACTACTACTGTAACACCATGGTGTAGTAGTCGCCTCTTGTTCCCACGGCTGCAACAGCTGGAAACAAGAGGCGACTACTACACCATAAAACAATCTGTAAGAAATCAACGCTAAAGAAGAATCTCTGTTTCAATCTTCAAGCTTCAACGGCTTCACTTTGTGCTATAAAAAGAGACTATTTTGTTCTGGGCAGATCACAGTGTTATACTCGCTGAGCTGGTTGACACGACGTACCCTCCATGTTCGTAAAATGTGTGTATACACTCCTTTGTCTGCCTGTCCCACAGTCTCACTGTCTTATCGTCGCTACCGGAGACAATCAGACGACCGTCTGGAGAGAACTTGGCCGAACGCACCCAGTTACTGTGGCCATTCAAACAGAACTGGAACTTTTGGCGATTCACTGTCCACACCTGGTTACCATGGCGACAGAAAAATGTGAAAAGAGCTATAATTAGATTACTGTAAGTGGTATACTGCAGTATACATTAGTAATAGCCCAAAATGCATACACTGTGATTTGGTTCAGATGGTCTACCTTGCATACACTGTGATTTGGTTCAGATGGTCTACCTTGACAGTTTTGTCATCAGAAGCAGTCAACAGTGATTGTCCATCGCTAGCAAAGTCTACACATCGTACAGAGGCCGTGTGAGCCTTAAACACTGTGGATTCTCCTTTGCTGTGTGCATGGAGGGGGCGGGAGACATGTGCATAACTATCAACGTGCTACATCACGATGATAATGTACACATTGGACGCAAGGGAATCAAAAGGCAGCAGATGTGTGTGTTCAAACTCACACACTGGGTATCCACAGTCTGACTGTCTTATCTCGCGATGCAGAAACCACAAGATGTCCAGATGGAGAAAAAGCAACGGACAATATGGCATCCTACAGGGAGATGAAAGCAGTAAACATTTTGAGGATGGAGAGCACAAGAAGGAATTGTGTGGGGATCGAGACAGAGGTGGAGAAAACGAGGAAGATGGGGGTAGAGTTCTTGCCTTGTGTCCGACAAAACGATACGCTCTGGTCTGTGGTTTAAAATGCCATACCATCAGACAAGAATCCATGGATCCAGTGGCTGTGGATGTTGTATGAGTGCATGTTAATTAATTGAGGAGGCCGGTACAGGCCAGTGTTAAATGTTGGGAGGCGTGTGTGCATGTCGTTCCAGTATCAACCTTACCGAGTTGTTTCATGTTTGGATTAAAGCAGACACTTGTCACAGTGTCTCTGTGTCCCTTAAAATGCCGCTCTAGCGTCGGATCCTCCTGCAGGGTAGAATTTCTAATTGAAGCGCACCATAAACAAATACCCAATGCACAGTTCCATTGGTTACTACGTGGTGGACAACTCTGACTGCATCCTTCGCCGTAATTTGTACCGTATGCAGATTATACGTACCAAGTTAGCCATGGCTGCGGCCCCAAACGGACTCCTAGCAGCTGCTGCAGAGAAGGGAGGGGAGCTGGGGGGGTTCAAACTTGGCGCCAAAGTTATTTCTTCTAATTAGCGCGCAACTTCTGTAACAGCTGGTAAGCACCCAATATGTACATGTGCAGTAAATGTACCGTGGAAAGGCTATAATCAATGTAATCTGCTCCATCCTGTCTAGCTCACTGTCTCCTCTTGCCTTTACAATTGAGCCATGCTGAGCAAAGCTCGTTCTCTGGTCCAGCAGTACACTGCCAAGCAGATGTATGACAGTGCAGTCTTCTGGGCAGACAAAGCCTTCACTCTCTCCTGTGGGGACATCAATGACCTCTCCACGTACGTCCAAGCCCTCTACCTTTGTGGGCAGTACCAGCGAGCAATACACACACTGCAGACTAAGTCTTTCCTCAGACGCTCCCCTGCTCTGCAGTACCTTGCTGCAAAGTGCCACGCTGCTTGCAAAGAGTGGGATGAAGTTATCATGTTACTAAAACCAACCGTGGACGATTTTGACCTGGATTCCAGGCAGCAGGAACCAATAGAATGTCCAGCAATTGGAAACGTTGAAAGTGCGTCATTGATCCTGCAAGGAACTGCGTATGAGGGGTTAGGAAATCTCCATGATGCAATGCAGTGTTACAAACAGGCACTCACAGTCGATGCATTTTGTGAAGAGGCACTTGACCGATTGTGCCAGCACTATGCCCTCACTGCAGATGATGAGAAGTCTATCCTGTCCTCCATCCCCTTCAAGAAGCAGTGCTCCTTTGAGGAGGAGAAAGTGGTACGCTTTCTCTATCAACAGAAGCTGAGGCGCACTCGGAAGACTGACCTCTCCCACACACAGGCACAAATGGCACTGCAACCCCTGTGTGCAAACCTTGACATTGTCTGCAGCATTGCTGACCATCACTTTCACAACATGAACCTGGATACATGCTACCAACTCACCTCTGAGATCTTGCAGAAAGATCCTTACCACAACTCGGCACTTTTGCTTCATGTTGCGTGCTGTGTTCAGAAGAGAAAGGCTGAGGAGTTGTTCTCCCTTGGTCACCAACTGGTCAACCGATTTCCCCACTCCCCCCTGGCTTGGTACACAGTTGGCTGCTACTATATCGCTGTAGTGAAGCACCAGAGTGCCAGGAAATACCTCTCAAAGGCAGTCAGTCTTGACCCACACTACGCACCCGCACACCTAGCCTTCGGTCTCTCTTTTGCAAGTGAGGGAGAACACGATCAAGCAGTTGCAGCCTTCTCTAACGTCGCCCGTGTCATGAGGGGTTCTCACTTACCCTTGATGTATCTGGGGAGGGAGTATTACCTTATCGGAGCTGTTTCCACGGCAACTCGCTTTATGAAGAGTGCCTTAGCCATCGAACCTCATGACCCCTCCCTGCTGCAAGAAATTGGCTTTGTGCTTGCCAGTTCTGGCAACTTTGAGAAAGCAGAGAAGTACTTTAAGCAAGCAATTGTGTTCCTACAAACCATAGACCCTCACGTGACCTTACAAGCGTGGGAACCGGTTTATAACAACCTTGCACACGTGTACCGAAAGCAGAAAAAGTATGAACAAGCACTTAAGTGCCACCACCAAGCGTTGCAGCTAGAACCCAACCAGTCTACCACTTTAACTGCCATTGCATTTACACATCTACTTCAAGGAAACTTTGAAGACACAGTCGAATTTTGCAACAAGAGTTTGCGACTGAAGAGAGAGGACCAGTTCACTTTAGAACTGCTTCAAATAGCAATGGACGAAATGGCTAACACACCACTAGACCTGAAAGGTTCAAAGTTTGAAAGTTTGGACGCATTGGATCCCACAATTGAAAGTTTGGACACACTGGATCCTGGGAATGAGGTTCTGGGAATGAATTCCGACAGTTTAGTGTTGGCTGGAAAGGGAACAGGCCAAGACTCTATTGGCAGTAACGACAGTGCAATGACTGTGGAGTAGGGTCATCCTTGGCCCAGCTCTCGACTTTTCTGAAAGGGAAGTGGGCTCAAGGCTACGTTGTCTTGTCAGTTGGTATAAATGTTCCATTAGATTTATATGTGTAGAGATACTTACTCCATGCAGTAAATCTTACTAATAGCCTCATTCCCAGCCTGGCTAATCTTACCAAGTGTGGAACTGTGGGGAGTGTATGATGTTGCCTACCTCACCAGCTAGGCTAAACCACAGGCAAGTCTGGTCCTAAGGCACAGCAGGAATAAGAGTTCTGTTCAGGAGCTAGTTCCAAATTCCATGTTGATTGGGAGGGACATAGGCTTTCACACAGGCGAGTATGTGCACATGTACAGGTTATGGCACATGTACAGGTTATGGCACGTGTAGAGTTTAGTAGCCTCATTCGATCCCTGGCTACCTACCACCAAACTTTTCCACTTACCACGTACACAAGTCAGTGATGGAAAACTGAGTGTGAGCCTAGGAATGAGGCTACAGTTTTATACGATCAAGTGTGACTACTCGTAGCCTCATTCCCAGGCCGGCCGGCCACACTTTTCCACACCTGGGTATGAGTCAAGGGCACATGTGCACACATGTGGAGAGTCGGAGGAAAGTCTGTCATGTAACACATGCAGAATCAAGAAAATTAGTAATTTCATGTGCATGTACATTGCACGTGATTGTGAAGTGCAATGCAATGGAGGACACTCTTATGTTCACATAGAACAATAATAAATGAGGGGGGTGCTGAGTGAGTTAGTTCTTGTCAACTGACTCCAGATCAAGTCGGGAGTGTTCCATGCGCAGTCTGTTGTCAATTGTGAGGTATGTTTCTGATGACAGTTTCTCCTCTGAGATGTCTAGGTTTGCAAACTGCTCATGGGTAGCCTGGGAGGGGGAGGGTGAGGAGAGGAGGGAGGGTGGGGGAGGAGGAAGGGAGGGTGAGGAAGGAGGAAGGGAGGGTGAGGGAGGAATTATTTTTGAGAGGCTATGTTCTGATTGTGAGTTTCTAGTAGTCTAGACCTCGAACAACCTGTCTCTCGGGCCGAAGATTGTGTGGGTACATTAGGTGTAGATATTCATAAGTGAGCAATCTTCGAATGCACAAAACTTCATCATACTTTTTGCAACGTTTTGACCCTGAGGGGTCTTCTTCAGGCAATACAGGACTGGAGACACGTTGAAGTTTTGTGCATTTGAAGATTGCTTAGATTAGTCACTTACGAATATCTACACCTATGTTCTGATTACGCCACACGATCGACCCATACAACTGGTCACTTGACTCACATTCAAGAGGGTTTGGATGCTATGTGACTGTTCGGTGTGGAGGTAACCTGGACGATCTGTCAGCCACTGGTTGATTATCTGCAACTGACATTCGTACCAATTCTGTGTGTGTGTGTGTGTGTGGAGGGGGGAGGGGGGAGCAATACAGTGAACGGCTAGGGTTGCTGCAAACTGGGACCAGTTGGACATCATAGTGGGACTCACCACAAGGAAGTTGTTGAAGATGGGCGCAATGAGGCATTCGGAAATCTTTTCCAGATTGTCAGAGACAAATTGGTTGTAGCCAGACAGAGGGGCATTTGAGGAAAGCTAGGTGGGAGAGGGGAGGATGGGGAGGGAGGGGAGGGGAGGGGAGGAAGAGGAGAAGGGAGGGAGAGGGAAGGGAAAGAGAAGAAGAAAAGAGTGGAAGATACAAATTACTGGTACAAGTGGTCCCTTCATGTGTTACGGTCAGATACCAGTGTGGACCCAAACTATACTACACTCTGCTAGAAGGGATGCTCCTCTCTGTGTTATCTCCCTGTGCTACACACAACGTACAAACATCTTGAGGGAGGCCAGGACGCTGTCACTTGGATCATACTTGGCAAGCTTGCCGAGAACCATACTTAGAGTTTCGCACAGCTGAGAAAAAAACAAGCGAAACTGTTAGAAGTATACTGAAGCTAATGTCTGCACTTGTAGTCAAGCAGGAAATGTACGTTACCTTCTCAATCACTATGGTGATGGCAGACTGCAGAATATACGAGAGATAGTCCTCAATGTTCATTCCCGATTCCTGGAGAGGACACCATCAGAGACCACGTTTGAAAACCTCTGTATCCAACTCTAGTCAACTAGGTTCTTACTTACCACTAACGGGAATGCTCCATTGAGAGCACACACCTGAATCTAAACAAGAATACATCACATCAGATATATAGTAGTTGTGTCTTCTACACAGAAATAACATTGCTTTAAGCCGTTAACCCCTTTTGTCTCCAACATACCAACATGTCCTGAATAACACCACATTAACCCTTCATCTACATATATATACTAGCACAAGAGTCCCATGACTTATCAACAGTAAGCACCACTATTGGATCACATGCTGATCATGTGAGCCCATCCAACCAGGTCACATGCTGATCATGTGAGCCCATCCAACCAGGTCACATGCTGATCATGTGAGCCCATCCAACCAGGTCACATGCTGATCATGTGAGCCCATCCAACCAGGTCACATGCTGATCATGTGAGCCCATCCAATCAGGTCACATGCTGATCATGTGAGCCCATCCAATCAGGTCACATGCTGATCATGTGAGCCCATCCAATCAGGTCACATGCTGATCATGTGAGCCCATCCAGTCAGGTACACATGCTGATCATGTGAGCCCATCCAATCAGGTCACATGCTGATCATGTGACTGACTGCTCACCTGAGTATTGAGGGTGACGAGTGTGTTCAGCATGGTGAAGACTTCTGATGGCAACTTGTAGGAGAGTGTGATGGAGCTGATCTGCATTACGTGTTGCAGCTCCTGACTAGTGCTAGGGGGGAGAGAAGAGAGGGGAGAGGAGAGATGGAGGGTTGAAATGATGAAAGCTACAGCTACATCTGGTTCTCTGGTAGCTCACAAGTCTGCTGCCTCTCTGAATCGTGCCACAGATGTATCCTGGACTACAGATTCAATCTCCCTGGCAAAACCTTCGTCTGGCCAGTTGAGCTCGGTCACAAATTGTCCGAGAGAGAGCAAAGCTTTCAACACACCCTCAACTGCACAGCAGCACTCTCTGGAAGGGGGCAGGACAGATCATGTGCTTGTCACATTACAGTCACATGATTGTGCGCATATCTTGTTTTTCTACACTAACTCTCTCCCCTCCCAGCACATAATATGGCTATCAGTCTCCATCACCTCACAACCGCACATGCACACACCTCCCAACACATTCACATGACAGTCACCTGACTGGTGTCCAGGTCTCGCATTCAAATGTCCTGCTCAGATCCACCTTCAGTGAAGCATCCAAATCTTTCGCATAGCCAATGACCACGGGGGCAAACTCATCCAGGAAGGTTCGGTGGAACTGACCCAGCTTCATTGTCGCTAAGGAAACATGCCAAGTGGGCGTGCACAACATCATAGCATGGATCTCTCTGTCTCTTGAATGTGTTTGTCTGTCTGTCAATGAGCACCAGACAGACACACACACTCATAAAAATGTATGCCGGGGCTTGCCCCTTCCCATGCCCCACCTCCCACACAAAGGCTAGCTAGGGCCAAACATGCCTCTTCAGGGAATATAATTCCAGCGGTGCCAGATAAACTTAGCATGGTCACTCACTACGCCCCTCCAACTGTGGCACTCAAAGTCCCGTCTGTACAGTGAAATTAAATACAGTCAATGGTCTCGTCCATACCCGTCTAAGCCAGGCTCCCAAGTTATTTGTGCCAGCTAGGTGAAGAAAGAAACTCACACACTCTCACACATACTCACGCTGGGAGCAGAAGTACTGGTTGACGGTGTGGAACAGCTGTAGCTTCACAATGACATTATCATCCACCCGCATGGCTTCCCGGAGGTCCACCAGGTAGAACGACCAGAAGGCATCAACATGGGAGGTAAACACGGTTGCCACGGGGGAGAAGTCCTGGACAGGATGATTGGCACATATGGGTATGAGTCCGTAAGCTGTTCAGGATGACTAGACTATTTACGTATTTATGTTAGACCTTTTTACATATGTACTTGGAGGCGGCAAAGTGGGCGTCTAACATGCATTGTTAGGGTTAGGGTTAGAGAACAAAGAAAGATCAAAAGGAGATCAAAGGCACTACTAAGCCTTTGATGGCAATCCTGGACATCTCACATGTTTGGCTGTCATTGTCCCTGTCCTTGTTAGCTGACTAGTAAGCTCCTAGTAACCAACTGATACTACCATTGATGATTAAGGCTCAGGCTATTATTAAAAAGTTACTTTGGCATCACCGTAGTAACAAGATGCCACATCTATTACTGATATGCCTTCTGATGAACAAACAAGTAAACAAAACTAACGAGTAAACAAAACTAACAAACAAGCAAACAAAACTAACAAGTAAACAAAACTAACAAGTAAACAAAACTAACAAACAAGCAAACAAAACTAACAAGTAAACAAAACTAACAAACAAGCAAACAAAACTAACAAGTAAACAAAACTAACAAGCAAACAAAACTAACAAACAAGTAAACAAAACTAACAAACAAGTAAACAAGTAAACAAAACTAACAAACAAGTAAACAAAACTAACCGATAATACTCATGACATTTTCATATGCTGTGTGGTCCTTACCTCCCAGTAGAAGTCATGCAGTTCGTACATGAAGCTGATGCAGAAGTGGGCTAGTTTCATAGCCAAGTCCAGGGTGAGGGGAGCACTCTCGTCCTTATCTGTGGAGAGGGGGAGGAGGGGGAGGAGGGGGAGGAGGGGAGGAGGGAGAGGAAGGGGAGGAGGGGAGGAGGGGAGGAGGGGGAGGAGGGGAGGAGGAGGGGGAGGAGGGGAGGAGGGGAGGAGGGAGAGGAAGGGGAGGAGGGGAGGAGAGGAGGAGGGGAAGGAGGGGGAGGAGGGGGAGGAGGGGAGGAGGGGAGGAGGAAGAGCAGAAAGGTGAGAAAGAGGAGGAAGAAAAAAGAAAGGCCTAATCTTAAACCCTCCCTCTTTCAAACTCAGTAGGAAGATCCTACTTACGCTTGAGTTGACTGAAGATTAGCTTGTAGTTGATGAGAGCGGCACGCTCCATGCACAGCGTGAGGACCTTCAGGGGGAAGTCTTCACTGTCAGGACTGTTAGAATGGTTCATGGAGGCCACCTGCAGTCACGTGGGTGCACACTTGGTGTTAACCCCACACATCCCTCACACTTAAGACAATAAACCAAATTAGCACTCATTCATACTTACCAAATTAACACTCACCAAATCAACCCCTTCACACCCTCACCAAATTAGCCCCTTCTCACTAACCCCTTCACACACTCACCAAATTAACCCCTTCACATGCTCGCACGAAGAGAAAAGCAAGCTCACCAAATTAACCTCTTCACGCCCTCACCAAATTAACCCCTTCACGCCCTCACCAAATTAAACAACTTGATGGTGACTTTGAGGTCATCTTTTGGACAGCCAAAAGGGAAGCAGGTTCGGAAGTTTTCCAGTTTTTGAACAACCATGTCCTCCAGCTCCTGGCTGATCTGGATAAGGGCCTCCTGCTCATCCTTTGTCACAATCGCTGACCTCTCTGGGGGGCTGCATCAGAGATGAAATTAATGTTCATCCTCCAATGCAACAAGGCAGCTCCCTCCTTCCCTCCCTTCCTCCCCCCCCCCTCCCTCCCTCCTTCCACCCTCCTTTCCTTCCTCCCTCTCTTCCTCCTTCCCTTCCTCCCCCCCCCTCCCTCCTCCTTCCACCCTCCTTTCCTTCCTCCCTCTCTTCCTCCTTCCCTTCCTCCCTCTCTTCCTCCTTCCCTTCCTCCCTCCCTCCTTCCCTTCCCACACGTGGTTTCAACTTGTGAAAGCCTGTACAGTCTGAGCGTGAGCAACTGTAACTGAAGGAGAAAAATTGACAGGAAGTGATACGTAATCACTTCCTTCTGATGAGATTCATCTAAGATTAATATCATCAGGCCGCCATTGGGTGGGCTCCCAGATGGGGCACAGCAAGCCATGCCAGTGCCTGGCTAGCACCAACAGCCATACGGTCGTTTAGTTTGACACTGGCATGACCCACCACAGTAGTGGAGGGTAAGCACTTCCCTTCCTCCCTCCTTCCCTTCCTCTCTCCGACAGTGAGAGAGAGATGAAAGTAAGTGCAACTCAAGGTGAAGGAATGAATGCAGACATGCCACTGCTGACAAACATCATCACCATGGTTACTTACTTCATCCCACCGACATGCATCTGACAGAAACGGAACGAAGAGAGGAACATGACGGGCCAGATTGACACGCCCCTTCGCTCACACCCCAGCCACTCCTTGAGGCAGGTAAGATGGCGGAATGCGTCCCGCACACCATAGCGTGCACAGAACTCATCAATGACGTACATTTGGGAGGGAGAAAAGAGACCCTGTGTGTGGGTGTGTGTGTGTGTGTGTGTTTGTGGAGGGGGAGCATGGAGGATAGATTAAACTGAGCCACAACTGTACACATGAAAACTCATTCCATTCCACTCTCATCCCGACTCCATCCCACCCATCCTGATTCCATTCCACTCTCATCCTGACTCCATCCCACCCCATCCTGATTCCATTCCACTCTCATCCCGACTCCATCCCACCCCATCCTGATTCCATCCCACTCTCATCCTGACTCCATCCCACCGAGGCACCCACCCTGCTGAAGAGGTTCTCCTTGAGGCGATATTCAAGAGTTACCCTGAACAGTTGGATGAACAGGGCATGAGGGTCTAACTGCCGAATGTCCAAGTTCACCACCTCCGTCAGACCATACCTCTCCAGGTCAGTAGTGAAAGCTACATGTGTGTAAGTGTGGAGGAGGGGGGGTGTGAAGGGAAGAGGGGGTTGGAATACAAAAAGTTACTAGTTATGCACCAAACCACTCAGTTATGTAAAAAGTTCCTCCCTCTCCCTCTCCTCCCTTGCTTAATTCCCCCTCTCCCTCCCTCTCCTCCCCTCCCTTCCTCTCCCTCTCCTCCCCTCCCTTCCTTCCCCCTCTCCCTCCTTCTCCTCCCTTCCTCCCCCCTCTCCCTCCCTTCCTCCCCCCTCTCCCTCCCTTCTCCCCCCCTCTCCCTCCCTCCCTTCCTCCCCCCTCTCCTTCGCTGTCCTCACCATCATACTGCTCATCCTGTGTATCATTTTGTGGCTTGTCAGTCTGTCCAGTTGCCCGCACTAGCCACTTCACCCAAGATTGACGGTCACTGTCGTCACGACAACCAAACCGCAGTCGACCCATCTCAGCTGTTTCTGCCACAAGCACAAACATGTATTTGTAATCAGGATCACCGAGACCTTTCTCTGTGGGTGATGTGTGTGTGTGTGTGTGCGTGTGTGTGTGTGTGTGTGCACACGTATTCATAAATATTTTAACAATGCATTGCCAACTTTTAAAATCAATAAAACATTGTACGTTGTTGATCCTTCCCTCTCCCCCTTCCTCTTTCTCTCCTCCTATCTCAGCTGCTCCTCCCCTCTCCTCTCCTCTCCTCCTCCCCTATTCTCTCCTCCCTCCCCTCCTCCCCTCTTCCTCCACACCTACCTTCCCCTGAGGGGTATTCGACAGTGAATCCCTCGCTCAGTAAAAGCGTCTCCTTGGGCTGTGCACTGTTAGGATAGTAAGCACACAAGAGGAACTTGTACTGGGACAGCTGCATCAGCGCTAAGAACCGCCGTTTTTGTTGCTTGAACATAAAGTCCCCGCTGCAACTCAGGTAGCTGTGTGTGGGTGTGAGGAATGAGGTGGGGAGTGGGAGGTGCATGTGTGAGGAGTGAGAGGTGGGGAGTGGGAGGTGCATGTGTGAGGAGTGAGAGGTAGGGAGTGGAAAGTGTGAGGAGTACATGTGTGAGGTGGGAAATGTACGTCTATGACCCCCTCAGGTTAAGTTATCCAAGTGAGCTGAACAAAAAACTTTGACACCCTCTCTTCTCCCTCCATTCCCACCCCCCTTCTCCCTCCCTCCCTCCCTTCCCTCCCCCTCCCTCCCTCTCTCCCTTCCCTCCCCCTCCCTCCCTCCCTCTCTCCCTTCCCTCCCCCTCTCTCCCTTCCCCTCTCTCCTCCCTCCTCTCCTTTCCCTCCCCCTCTCTCCTCCCTCCTCTCCTTTCCCTCTCTCTCTTCCCCCCCTTCCTCCCTTCCCCTCTCTCCTCCCTTCCCCTCACCCGCATTTCTTCATGTTTTGAGGTTTCTCCAGAAGAGTAGAGATCTTGACGGTGGAAAAAGGACTCAAGTCTTTGTCGCTCTGCACTAGGTCCAGGGTGTGGTTCATCTCAGAAGATGTTGGTGTCACCTGGTGTATTTTCTGTGTGGAGTCACATGACGTTTCCCATATAAGGAAGTAGTTCTGCATTTTCCAAGTTCTTGCAACATACAGTTACAAGAGTGATAACTATGCCATCCAATCAAATTGCAGAACTTGAATTCTGCAATCTGATTGGCTCACACAATTGTCACCGCAAGTTTCAAGAAACACAGTACACAATGTTCTGTGGTTGCCAATTTCATTCTGTGTCTAGCAACTTAAAAACTCCAACCCTCCACCCCCTAACTTGCAGCTAGTGGCTTCCATAACTTACAGCAAGAACGGGCAGCTTGTGTAAGAGTGTGTAACTCCGTACAATTTGAAACCGGTCGGAATTTATCGCCAGTACTAAAAAATAGTAACACGTACTGTGCATGCTGCATAGACATAAGCCTTTGCTGCTAAGCATGTGACCGGGTGTTCTATTTTTAGTATGGTTCAATAATTTTGACCGGACTATGGGCTTGCCGTTCTTATGCGCTCTTGTGTACAGCTATGTAGTTTCCTGACAAAGTATTTTATTAGTTGATTGGAGTTGACAAAACATGCAGTTACATTCAATTTGAACAGGAAGGAACTGGGAGCTTGGTACAGGAAGAAGAGCCCCTTCCACCAAATGGTCTCTGTAGACATAGCTTCTGGTTATGTTAATTCAGTTATGACTGGCGTGGGGATTCCATGGTGTAGTAGAGTGAGGCAGAATTACAGTCTTGGCTTGTAAAAGTACAATTATGCGCAATATTCTTATAGGTTGCCTAGGTAACGGTAAAACTATAAGGTGTTAGGGTATTCTACAGCCTGTAGAGTAATTACTTTGAGGCTAGATAAAGTACTGCTACTCTACATGAGTAGCAGTTAGGGGATTTCACAGTGTGTAGTGATTGGCAAGCACACTCTTCCCACCCTTGCAGTTGCAGCTTGCTTCTCAATAATGCAATGGTGTTAGTTTGTAAACATGGTTCGAAGGTTTTCAGTGTCAGTTCCGGAGGGCAAATGCACAAATCAAGAGGCAGCTGTACAGCGGATGAGAGAAACAGCTTCTTTATTTTTCGACACTGATGTTAAGGACTCAATGTAGCACTTCTTTGCCTGTATTTTGCACACAGCTACACCGAGCACAGACCGACTCTTGCCCTCACACTTTCCACTCCCTACCTCTCACTCCTCACACATGCACCTCCCACACAGCTGCACCGAGCACAGACCGACTCTTGCCCTCCACAAGTAAAACTCAACGAAAACAACCCACACCTTGCCTTGGTCAGAATGTTTGTACCAGCATTTTCTTACCCTGGTGATGGTTTACCTTGGCCAGTATCTTTGTGTCTGAGAAGAGACCTCTGGTCTCAACACACAGAGACAATTTGATTTCAGGAAGCGGAGACTGCGTTCGAAACTCAGCTGCCTCATCAAACCTGCATGTGTGGGGAGAGGGGAGGAGGAGGGTGCAAGGAAGAACAGAGGAAGAGGAGGAGGAGGAAGGGAAAATGAGAAAAGAGCAAGGAAGGGAAGAGGAGAAGAGGGAGAGAGAGAGGAGGGGGGAGGAGGGAGAGAGAGGGAGTGGAACTTTGCAGTAGACTCCACACAAGATGCTTGTATCTTCTCCTTCCCCTTTCCCTCCTCCCTCCCCACTTCCTCCTTCTCCCCCTCCTCCCCTCCCTCTTCTCTCTGTGAAGACTCAGATGTGAGAGAAGACTATAAAACTTACTGGGCAAGTCCGTACTCAGGAATCACTGGTTGTGTTTGTCGGGGATCACTACCTCCCACCAGCTGGAGGTAAAGAGGTGGGAAGAAAGAAGGGAGATGAAGGGAGGGAGGAGGAAGGAGAGGGGAAGAAAGAAGTGAAAGGAGTCTTTCCAGCTCAAAAAATGCATTTGCATCTACTCCTACTGATATGAATATGGATTCTGTTGCTACATAACTCACCCACTCACAATAGTAAACACTAAAATGGACCTGGACTATTCCCGTTCTCAAACTGCACACACCACACAATACCCACAATACAATGTCGCAGTCTCATTCCCGTACCCACAATACAATGTCTCAGTCTCATTCCAGTACCCACAATACAATGTCTCAGTCTCATTCCCATACCCACAATACAATGTCTCAGTCTCATTCCCATACCAAGAGGGTCTTAGAGCCACAGTTCTTACTGCCCACTGATAGCAAACAGATGGTCCATTAAACCCACTAACAAACTTGTAGAACTGCAAAAATACCATTAGCAGCTGGTCATGATGTCTATTCAACCTGTTGCCATGGTACCTCATTCCTAAGATAAGATTTCAGAACGAGCCTGGGCTAACTAATTCACCAAAGGATGAGCTTGCTGCATGGCAGAACTTTCTAGAACCCTCAGAGAATATGTGTGCAGGATGAAGGGACACTAGACTACGGGTCGATTTCTAGGCATAAGAAATGTTGCACATATCCTGTAGGGAGGTGTGCCTGGAAATGTTGGAGACATCCTGGTGAATACATGTATACCAACCTCATAGCCTCGTACCCAGGCCGCGTGGGAGGAGAAAGACGGCCTGGTATCGACTGCTTGTGCATGCACGATCATTCCCAGAAAAACCTGGGAATCCGTTTACGTTTGGAAATTGTCAGTAAAATCAATACGTATACGTCCAATATATTTCCGTATCATCGAAAGATACAGCCGTTTGCCAGTCGAAATACCATGAATGTAGAGGATAATCGCCGTGTATACGAAGGCAAAGATGCTTCTTGCGGCTACCAACTAGTTTCGTTAAGTCAGTACGCTACGAGGTGCTGTCAATTTGCGTGCTTGACCGTAAACAAAGCGAGTTGGGTGCAGGGCGGGGTAGCTACGCCGTTATCTTGTTAGTCTCGCCGTTGGGGTCACTTACGATTGCCAAATTTAACACCATGAGTGTGCATTGTTTTTTTTTGTAGCTCATTTTTCAGCTTTGTACGTATACTGCTTTCGAATATCTTGTCCGTATATTATTGCACATGGAACAATCTACGTAAACGTTACAATTTTACGGAAATATAGTGGAAACGGCCGCGCATGCGCAAGCAGTCGATACCAGGCCGTCTTTCTCCTCCCACGTGGCCTGGGTACGAGGCTAACCCACCTCAGTATGGGTCCCCAACATTTCTAGGTAAAACCTGCTCCCCCATATGTATCAGCATTTCTAGGAATGAAACGTGATATTACCTGTGAAATGCATGGTTTGTTTTTGGTTAGACCATTGGACCACTGGTCCTTCATTCGAGACTCAAGCTACCAGAGTCAGTTTACAGTGAAAACAGTCCATGCTGGTTACCATGGAAACTGCGTCTCTTTAGCCTTTATAGACAGGTGGTCACTTTGCACAGATTAATTAGTACAACTGGGACGTTGGATAGCGGCCATGATAAAGAGGTATGTGGCTACCTTACTATACATTGTAGATGGCGTACAAATGTCAATTAAGTGTCCTATTTCCGGAGGGCAAATGTTCGATCAAGAGGCAGCTTTCACCTTGAGAGAAGCAGCTTCTTTATCTTTTGGCACTAATGGTAAGAACTCAATGTAGCGCTTCCTTGCCTGTATCTTGCACACAGCTGCACTAAACACAGACCCCGACTCTTGCCCTCCAGAAGTAAGCCACACCCCATGAAAATCATCTACAGAAATGTTCTACTGTACCAAACAAACAAACAAACAAACAAACAGACAAACAGACAAACAAACAAACAAACAAACACTAAAGTCACCTCAAACACGCAGAAGACAGGTTTTCCCTCCACGTTGGGCAGGCGACAGACCTCGTGGATGGTGACATTGACTTGCAGTTTAAGTTGAAGGTCTTGTTTTGTCAATGCAATGTTTCCTGTCTCTGACATAACATTTCTGTTGGAGGGGTGGGGGAAGGACCGATAAAGAGGAAGGAGGGAGAGGGAAGGAGGAAATGAGGGAAGGCAGAAAGGAAGAAGGAGGGAGAGGGAAGTGGGAAGGAAGAAGGGGGGAGAAGGAGGGAGAGGAAGGAGGGAGGAGGAGGAGGGAGAGGAAGGAGGGAGAGGAAGAAGGGGGGAGAGGAGGAAGGAGGGAGAGAAAGGAGGGAGAGGAAGGAGGGAGAGGAAGGAGGGAGAGGAAGGAGGGAGAGGAGGAAGGAGGGAGAAGGAGGGAGAGGAAGGAGGGAGGGAGAAGAAGGAGGGAGAGGAAGGAGGGAGGGAGAAGAAGGAGGGAGAGGAGGAAGGAGGGAGGGAGAAGAAGGAGGGAGGGAGAAGAAGGAGGGAGGGAGAAGAAGGAGGGAGGGAGAAGAAGGAGGGAGAGGAGGAAGGAGGGAGGGAGAAGAAGGAGGGAGAGGAAGAAGGAGGGAGAGGAAGTAAGGAAGGAATGTTCTGTGTACCTTCTTTTCTGGGTTGTTGGGGTGAACCCTGACCCTGACAGAGACAGCTGGTCAAGGTTGGTGTTCAGAAGTTTCACCATCTTCAGCTGTTCCTCTCGATAAATCTGCTCCATTCGATGGCTGCCAAACCGTCCCTCTGTCAGCTTCGTCTTCTACGAGAAATGAAACAATGGAGAGTATCCAAACATCGATTGTACAACTGTAAACAAAATTACTTGGAACATACGCTGGAAATAAAGAGGGTGGCTGTCGACTGCACGATTGAGGCATCGGTACCAGCTGTGCAGTACATACAGAGGATTGTGGGGGATGGTGGTTGTCTGGTTGTCGTAGCTCAGTAGCCAAGTAGTGGATCAAGCTAGCCTTGTTTCCAGGCCTTCCCCGTTTTTATCTTCCGTTTGCGTCCACAATAATACACAGGAGCGAAGACTGGCGAAAAAAGGGGAAGGCCTGGGAGCATTCATCACGTGAGTGGACGCGAGGTGGATGTAGGGGGGAGGGGTCGATATTCAAAATATACGTACTAAACTTGAAAGTGAGTTTCTTACCGGTCAAGACGAATAGTTTCCATGACGCTAAGGTCTGGAGTCCGAAAACGCTGTAAAACGCTTGAATGGATGATCCTGTGCGTAGTTTTGGCAGTTGGACCCCTCCCCCCCTACGTCCACCTCGCGTCCACCTGACGTTATTCACGTGATGAATGCTCCCAGGCCTTCTTCCCCTTTTTAATTTTCCGCCAATCTTCCGATTCCGTGTATTATTATGAACGCAAACGGAAGGTAAAAACGGGGAAGGCCTGGGAATGAGGCTAGGCTCAAGCAGGTGTCCTACATGAAGGTTCGACTCCCAGCAACTGCTGACCTTTCACTTTCTGCCTCACAACATCTAAATCTCTCTTATGTGCAAGAGATTGTTATGGCAGTCCTGGCTTGACTTTCTGAGTTTTCCAAAGTCTGTGGCATCACATTCTACAGTTACTAAGGAAGCCATGCTTGTCAAGTATATTGTTCAAGTTGTTCAATACTACGTGAGTTACGTGAGTTACGTGAGTTACGTGACTGAGGAAATACCTCGTTACAGTTCCCTGTACCTTGTGAGATAATGGAGAGGGACAATTTGTATTTCATTGCTTTCCTAGAACTAAGTGCAGTTTATGCCATACCACATAGCAGGTTTCTTTTGAGGTTGCTTGAAAGTAGTTTTAACAAAAAAATGTTGTGAATAACAGGAACTCAGTTAATTACACCCACAAAGTTAACTTTGTTGATGGCATACCAAGTAGCAGAGGCTTCTGAGTTCCTGCAATTCACAAATATTTTGTCTGTGGAAACCGTTTTCAATATGTCAGCTACATGGCATCTGAGGCTACTGTGTACATCTACACAAAGATGTGTGTGGATTGTTACTGGCAAATTCTGCCTTGCCAGTGAGAGGGACAATCCTGAGACTACGCAATCCATACGCTGTAGTTGAGCTTCAAACGTGTTTCGCAACTTACATTGTCCTCAAGCATTATCTTTCGACCTTGCAGTTCTCTCCTAGCAACCGCCTCCTGATGATCTTTGTCACCCAACTGGGGTTGTGAGGGAGGGAGGAGAGTGGTGCAGGGTATGGTGGAGGGGAGAGGGGTGCAGGGTATGGTGGAGGGAAGAGGGGTGCAGGGTATGGTGGAGGGGAGAGTGGTGCAGGGGAGAGTGGTGCAGGGTATGGTGGAGAGGGGAGGGGTGCAGGGTATGGTGGAGGGGAGGGGTGCAGGGTATGGTGGAGGGGAGAGGTGCAGGGTATGGTGGAGGGGAGGGGTGCAGGGTATGGTGGAGGGGAGAGGTGCAGGGTATGGTGGAGAGGGGAGGGGTGCAGGGTATGGTGGAGGGGAGAGTGGTGCAGGGTATGGTGGAGGGGAGGGGTGCAGGGTATGGTGGAGGGGAGAGGTGCAGGGTATGGTGGAGAGGGGAGAGGGGAGGAGAGAGAAGATGTGGGAGGGTGTTTTAGTGATTACAGTTACTAAGCAAGTGCAAGTGGTTAGAAGCAGCTATTGGTGGCTTGATAAGCCCTTGGTTGCTGGTGACACAATATTTCTAAGGCCTGTTTTTTTTGTTAGACAAATAGCAAACAGCAATTCTGACCGGCAGTCAGTGCCCTTCATACCTGGCATGCTCTGTACAGGGCCTTGTGCTCGATGCTCTTCACTTTGAGGATTTCCTGAAATAGCTTATACAGCTTGTCTGTGTTTGGGGCCGAGGTACCCACAGGGCTGAGGTAGCTGGATGAGGTTTGGGTGAGCGGAGGGTGATGAGACCGTGACGACCCCCCAACTCGATAGCTCTGTTCCACCAGCTTACGAAAAGTATTGTTCCATGTCTGCAGCTCCATTGTCTCCAGCCTCCTAGCTTCCCCCGAGTATGTCGACTGCTTCGTAGCACACACCTTGAAGATATACTCCAACTCCTTCACGGAGAGTTCTCCACTCTCACACTTCTTGATGAGATCTTCTCTCTGGAGGACGTTGTCAAGGTACCAGTCGACACACTCCAGAAAGTGTGTGTCCCGTGAGAATCGCTGCTCCGCAGGAGTGAGCATTGTCTCTTGGTACCACTCTCTTGTTCCATCACTGAGTGACTCAAGCACGCTGCAAATTTGTTTGAAGCTGGTGGCATTCAACTTTTGATGTGGAGGACTGGTTTCCAACTGGTATTTAGCATTGAAAGGGAAAGAGATGCACCTTGCTAGCATCAAATAGAGCTGTTTGTTTTCAAGATTTCCTGACTTGGTCGGTCGCCCCAAAGTTGCTTCGTCGTAACCGCTCTCTTCCCCGCTCACACTCCTCTGATCGTATTCCGTCGTGAGCAGACGCTGCTTTATAAACGCCCGGCTAATGGAATCTTGAGTTAAGGAGTCTGTCTCGCCATTCCTAGGGGACGGAGAGCCAGGGTGGGGCGTTGAAGTGCCTGAGCTGGGCGCAGATATGTCAAGCGAATCCTGTCCGTAAGTATACAAATCGAACGAGTGCGATTGGTGCGGATGCACGCTTGTTTCGGTCTGACGTGGCGGTGAACTCACGCTTCGATGGAGTTGGGGGCCGTCAGCCGCGTCGACACCGACACTAACCCGAAGCGCGTGTTCAGGTGACTTTGCAGTCAAACTGGAGAACACTGACACGTCTTCATCAGAATCCGAATCAGGGTCGTAGATCATGGTCGCTGCTGTCGGAATTACCTTGCAAACTGGCCTACTGGTGGGGGAAGGCGAACAAAATACTTGAAATTGAAAGTTATGATCCCATTATAAATCTTCCAGGAGGATATATCACTAAAGTGGTTCTCACCCCGCTTTTCCGTGTACCTCTTGTCATCGAGCCAAGCCCACTACTTACGGTATGTACAGTCCCTGGGACGATGACATGTGTAGGTCAAAGATCAAAGTTCAAAGGTCGCCAAGATGCCGAAAACAATGCCCAAGGATAAAGTTGTGTTTCGCTCCGAAGTCAGCTCTGCTGACAAAACCCCATTCATGAAAGCACCTCACAAAGTGCGGTAAGTATCACTAGTGTTGTCTTTCACAAGTTGGTAGAGGTTTCTACCTTGTTTAGTGTCCACGCCCTTTTCTTCACTTCATGTGTTACCAGGGACTATTTTTCGCAGTATGGCCCTTGTGAGGTAGATTTTAGCACACACAATAGCCGTGGTGCAATGGAAAAGTATGCTGTCGTATTAAAATTCCAACAACCTGCTATCGCTAACAAAGTGAAACAAAAGTGAGTTGTGAATGGTGATGCTTGTACAATCTTTCTTCTGTCTAGTCACACAAATTCGTTCCTATTAGGTACAATGGCAGAGCACTTTTTGGGGCACGAATCACAACCAGCTGGCTGGATGACAGACAAGCCCGAGAATTAGGTATCCAAGCTCCGTCTGACAGACCATTACGGCAATTTTCCCCTCCCAGAGGAAGAGGGAGGAGGGGTAGGTCTCTCTCGCGAGGAAGGGGACAAAACTCACCCATACCCCCACTCTTGACCAAAGAGAGAGAAACCAGCACTTCAAGATATAGTACGGGTGAGCCATCACGTGAGCCCACCACCGAGTTCCCCCTCCCCTTGAATTTGGAGATAAAAGCTCGTTCTCCTTCACCACCTGACACAACAAAGCTTCATGCTATGACAAAACTAGAGCGTTCTTCGAGGCTTTCACCAGTAAGCACTCCTAGAGCTGCCTCACCTGTCAAGGAAAGGAATGATGCTCTTGAAAGGCCTGAATCGAGGGCAAGCAGCCATAGGGAGAGGGAAAGGGAGAGGGAAAGGGAGAGGGAAAGGGAGAGGGAGAGAGATTCACTTCAGAGTGATCATAAGCAGTCTTCTTCTAAATACTCCACCCGACAAAGAAGGTTTGACAGTGATGAAGACGATAAGAGTCCACCAAGGAGTGCGGACTCAAGACAATCAAGGAGACGGAAGAAATCTCCGCCATCCCGGATCTATGTCCCCCGCTCCAAGCGAGTGAGAGACGAGCTAGAGGAAAGTATCAATACAATCTTAGACGATAAGAAGCGAACCATTTTTGATCGCTTGGGTCCAACTTTGGAACAGCAAGAAAAGCAATATCAGCTAGAAACCTATGGTGAAGCTGGGGGTGCTACAACACCACCAAAGAGCAGAAAGCCCAGTGAGACTTTTGTCAGTCCAGACAGGGTGGGAATGAAGAGCCCCACATTTGAAACTACTTCCCAACACAGCTCTATTACCACTGGTTCTGAACGGGAATCGAAAGTCGTTCCACCACCGCTGCCCGTATCCCCATCACAGATCCTTCCCCCACCACCTTCAGCATCAGTTCCACCTCCATTGCCCACCTCACCACACCTTCTTCCTCCACAACCACTTATGTTACCACCTGTATTGCCACATAGTGAAAGCAAGAAAGATTCAAAACATGGCAGCAGCAGCAGGAAAGAAAAGAGTGGGAGGGAGAGTGGAGGTGCTTCTAAAGATGATATCAGGAAGAGCTCCAGATCATACAGGGAGCATGACAGGAGAGAGGTCCTTAAATCTGAGGAAAAAGATGCCAAACCAGTCGGCCAACTGTATGAACAGTGCAGCTATCCTCCTAAGCCAGATGCTCCGATGGACCACTCTACCTTTGAGACTTCCCAGTATAAACCAGAAATTCCTACAACTGATGAAGTGCCATCCACTGTGACTGCCACAACTGTCAAAACTGAACCCATTTCCATTATAACACCATGTGTGGCAGATGGAGGACAACCGCCAACAGTGTTTGATGAGAAGGATGAGACACCTCCCCCCGAAGTCCTTGAGGCTGCTAGTGGTGGTATGTATGGACAGTATGCTGCTGCCCAGTGGTATCAAGCTATGTACCCTTACTCTCAGTTTCAACAATACATGAGCTACTACCAGCAACAACAACAACAACAACAACAACAACAACAACAACAACAACAACAACAACAGCAACAACAACAACCACCACAACAGCAGCAGATGCTACACATTAAGACAGAACAGGCTGAGTTACAACCAGAATGGCAACCAAAACAGCAGTTGGAACAACAGACATCGTGGTCAGACCAACAGCAGATGTGGCCATTGCAACAACCAGTGTGGCCAGTACAGCAACACCAGCAACACATACAACCAGTCCAGCAACACATGCGGCAACCAGTCCAGCAACACATGCAACCGGTCCAGCAACACATGCAACCAGTCCAGCAACACATGCAACCGGTCCAGCAACACATGCAACCAGTCCAGCAACACATGCAACCGGTCCAGCAACACATGCAACCAGTCCAGCAACACATGCAACCGGTCCAGCAACACATGCAACCGGTCCAGCAACACATGCAACCGGTCCAGCAACACATGCAACCGGTCCAGCAACACATGCAACCAGTCCAGCAACACATGCAACCGGTCCAGCAACACATGCAACCGGTCCAGCAACACATGCAACCGGTCCAGCAACACATGCAACCGGTCCAGCAACACATGCAACCGGTCCAGCAACACATGCAACCGGTCCAGCAACACATGCAACCGGTCCAGCAACACATGCAACCGGTGCAGCAACACATGCAACCGGTGCAGCAACACATGCAACCGGTACAGCAACACATGCAACCGGTGCAGCAACACGTGCAACCGGTACAGCAACACATGCAACCGGTGCAGCAACACGTGCAACCGGTGCAGCAACACGTGCAACCGGTACAGCAACACGTGCAACCAGTACAGCAACACATGCGGCAACCGGTACAGCAACACATGCAACCAGTCCAGCCAGTACAGCAACACATGCAACCAGTGCAACCAGTACAGCAACATGTGCAGCAGCCAATGTTGGCCAGACAGCAGTCAGAACAGCTTCCAGGCCACAAGAGACTACAGCAGTTGAGTGTCATTCCAGATGAGGTTGGGAGACAGCAAGGAGATGCTGGTAGCACCATTAAAGAGCCGGTGAACGAGGCAAGTGCATTTTCTATGGAGCAGATGTATCACGCTCTGCAGAACACAACTGATGAGGGTACAGCCAACAGCACTCCTCACAATGAGACAAGTACTCTTGCAACAGAAGCTCTCGTGTCAGAACAGCCATCTTCTGATGAAGAAGACAAGCTTGTTATGACAGTGGAGGAAATTGGAGTGCAGTGCAACCTGGCTCCATCTCCACCACCTAGCCCCTCCAAAACCACCACTAGCACACAGACTGGACCAAGTGTGGAGAGTAGTAACACTGGTGTTTGTGCAGGAAAAGTAGAGAAAAAGAAGAGTGGTGATAGGCATAGGAAGACAAAGAAGAGGAAGAAGACAGTGGGTACAAAGAAGTATAAGGCTCTCCAGAAGTCAACTATGGAGGTATAGTAGTCGTGTATGTTTGTTTTCACATCCTTGAATGGTGTGTAATATGCACACACACACACACACAGGAATTTTCTCAACAGACAGAGCCACTATTGCTTGCAACCAAACTACTTGTGAGGTACAAATACAAATAGAGCATGTTACATCACAATTATTCACTCTGCATGCATGCCGTTTTCTTATGTAGCCAAAATCCAGGTAACCGGGCAGTTCTGCTAAGATCCATGGAGTCGTCCCTCTGGCAAATAGTGCATACTCTCGAGGAACAGTTCATGGAGAAAACTAGCAAACCTTCATGAGAATTGATGGCTTACTTCTTTGTACATTCATCTTGCACCATACAGTATTTTTTTGTTTATAGGTCAATGACTTTTTGTACATTGTACACAACATGTAGACAGGTTGCTTGACTAGTGTGCTACAGCTGTCTTCTCACTGCAAAGTCTGTCCACTAAGTGTTTAGGATTATCTGCAATGACCATCAGATCCTCCACTCTGCTGGCATTGATGAATCCCTCTTGAATGGCTCTCGATAGCTGCACATTGTGGAGAGAGGTGTTGAAGAGTCTACCACACTTAATGTTTCCTTGGCAACTGCAGCCCTACCTACCCATTGTAGGTAGTGGTCATAGTATCCCTGAATGTTGAGTAGCCCAATTGGCTTGGAGTGGAGATCTAGCTTGGACCAGGTGAGGACTTCCGTCAGCTCCTCCATCGTACCTATCCCCCCGGGGAGAGCTATGAAGGCATCAGCCTTTGAGGGGTTAAGAACATCATGCAAAGAAAGCTGAAGTATTATCAAACTAATATGTGATAGACAGCAGGAGCTGTGTGAACTATAGCTTTTGTCTGTCTGCACACAAGAGCCAGGGGATGAGGCTATATGTGCTGACAGGCCAGACAACGTTGAACTTGCCCGATCAAACATCATTTTCTTCCTGGTATGCATGTCTGGCACAACAATCTCCTCACCCACAACCTCATAGTCGTCCATCTCTGCATGCATGGAGGAAGGAAGGAAGGAAGATGCAGGATACATGGCAGAAACATTAGGTAGAAAGTTGGAAAGAAGTAGATTTAGGAGGGGATTTTCCCCGACACTTGGTACTTCCATGTTGAGCTATGATGCTTGTTGGCAGCTAAACGTATGCCAGTAAGAAACAATACAGTAATGATGTGTGTACTGCATGAACAGTTTGTTAAGTGCTTCAGTGAGAGAGTGACGTGTGTACTGCATGAACAGTTTGTTAAGTGCTTCAGTGAGAGAGTGACGTGTGTACTGCATGAACAGTTTGTTAAGTGCTTCAGTGAGAGAGTGGCGTGTGTACTGCATGAACAGTTTGTTAAGTGCTTCAGTGAGAGAGTGGCGTGTGTACTGCATGAACAGTTTGTTAAGTGCTTCAGTGAGAGAGTGACGTGTGTACTGCATGAACAGTTTGTTAAGTGCTTCAGTGAGAGAGTGACGTGTGTACTGCATGAACAGTTTGTTAAGTGCTTCAGTGAGAGAGTGACGTGTGTACTGCATGAACAGTTTGTTAAGTGCTTCAGTGAGAGAGTGACGTGTGTACTGCATGAACAGTTTGTTAAGTGCTTCAGTGAGAGAGTGACGTGTGTACTGCATGAACAGTTTGTTAAGTGCTTCAGTGAGAGAGTGGCGTGTGTACTGCATGAACAGTTTGTTAAGTGCTTCAGTGAGAGAGTGACGTGTGTACTGCATGAACAGTTTGTTAAGTGCTTCAGTGAGAGAGTGACGTGTGTACTGCATTTCCCCCAATAAGTCGGTAATGGAGGCACCCCATTTCACTTTGCAGTAATGGAAACGTTGTGAGTAGCCTCTTTTCCAAACTACAGTATCTTTGAGGTAGTGTTGGTATGAGAGGAGTGAGCAGGATGGTCCAGAATCTCACTTGTAAAGAACTCTGGAACAATGCCAGTGAGACGTCCACCATTGGCCACCAGTGCATCTCCCAGTTTGCCCAGAAGTCCACACCTACTCCCACCAAACACAACACCAATAGAGTTGGCAGCCAGGTAGGCGCCTAGCTCTGTATGCAAATAAAATATCAGGACGTTTTTTTGTGGAAGATGGAAACTAATTGATTGTGTAATAAAAGCTTACCTGCTGCCTTTTCTGCAAATACCGGGCTCTTACCCTGGTTAGAGCCGCAGTAAACCGCCACAGTTCTGATCTTCTTCACCGAGTCTGCCATTTCCCTCTAGCTCATATACCGTCTTCCACCATAATCGTTATAATAGGCTCGGTACTCGGCACCACGGTATAAACTACCCGCTGATCCCTCCTCCAAATGAAAAGACGTCCCATAACTACTTTTGTAGTAAATTATAATATGACATGTTCATGATATTCGATCTGCCTGGCAAATGACAATTGTTGCAGCCTGCATTGAGCTTGCAATGTAATTTTACAATAAATAGTAGGTATGCAGTGAACTAAACTCATATTTGACCACAATATAATTTTCAGCTATTCTCAGGTGCAGTCACAATTCTTCATGTGACTCTTGTAGCTTGTCATGTGGTGTATCCTGTGATTGGTCATGTAATTGGTCATGTGACTGGTCATGTGATGTGTCATGTAACACATCATGTGATGTGTTTTGTGACATGTCGTGTGACAAGTTTAATTGCTCATCCTGTGCCGGCTCATGTGACGACTCGTCCTGTGCTGGCTCATGTGACGACTGCTTTTGCTCGTCCTGTGCTGGCTCATGTGACGACTGCTTTTGCTCGTCCTGTGCTGGCTCATGTGACGACTGCTTTTGTTCGTCCTGTGACGGCTCATGTGACGACTGCTTTTGCTCGTCCTGTGCTGGCTCATGTGATGACTGCTTTTGCTCGTCCTGTGCTGGCTCATGTGACGACTGTTTTTGCTCGTCCTGTGCTGGCTCATGTGACGATTGCTGGTTGGCTTCAGCTGCTTCTGATTGCACCACTTCCTTGGGCACAGTTTTAGCGCCTGTAGGAAGAGGGCAATCAGCAAGACAGCTGTAAACCAACAAACTGAACAACAGGAATATTTTGATAAATAGAAATTTCATTACACATCTCAGGTACACTGCTATGAACAGGAAGCAATTGCAAGAACTAGTAAAATCATCCCTGACGTTACCAAGTTTGGCTTTGCATATTTGTACGTCAGAAAGAGCAGCATGAGAGGTGCAACCGTGTGGTACCACGGGAACACTTGAGGCCCCTCCTCTTTACCTTTCTTTGACTTCTTTTTCTTCTTTTTTGATTTCTTCTTTGTCTGAGGTGGTTGTGCCGTTGCTGGCTTTTCTGGTGCCGCAACACACTTGCCGTCCACCCGTACCAAACCTTGCTTGCACTTGCAAAGGTGAGTTCCAACTAAATTTTGACATATTTCTGTCTCCACGTTGCAGGTATTTGACTCTTGTGAACATTCATCGATGTCTGCGTGCATGTGTGTGTGTGTGTGTAACAGGGGAGGAGGGAGGGTTGATGGTGACTGTAGAAGGCTCAGACGAGTGGAAAGTTTTCCTGCACCGGTTTACCTACCAATACATGTTCCATTCTCTCTCAAATACCCTGATTTACACTCAGTGCAATTTTCAGCTCCAGGGCCAGAGCAGGTTGATTTACAGGCCAGGTTGCATGCTGGGAGGGAGAAGATTAAACTGCTAGAGCAGGTTGATTTACAGGCCAGGTTGCATGCTGGGAGGGAGAAGATTAAACTGCTAGAGCAGGTTGATTTACACGCCAGGTTGCATGCTGGGAGGGAGAAGATTAAACTGCTAGAGCAGGTTGATTTACAGGCCAGGTTGCATGCTGGGAGGGAGAAGATTAAACTGCTAGATCTTTCAGATCATCGCCAAGAAACTATAGTTGCTTCTCACCACCAAGAAGACTCACGTACCCTTACAGATGTACTTCCCTGGTGTGTTCTCACAGTATGTGCCCTCGCTGCACAAAGAGGAGTCTTCCTGGCATTCGTCCTTGTCTGGTGGGAGGAAGTAAAATCATTATAGTTTGCTGCCACCCGGTGTGACCTCAGTCATCATACTCACCTTTACAGATGCCTGCTTCATTCTTCTCATATCCATTACCGCAATTGACACACTTTGCTGGCCCCGGTCCTGTGCAAGCTTTCTCACAGGACTTGTCACAAGCTGTGGATGAGAGGGAAACCAGACATCAGTCAGGCTCAAACTGGCACCAATACCTGTTACATGGCAGTCACATGACCATCACATGACCATCACATGGCAGTCACATGGCAGTCACATGACAATCACATGGTAGTCACATTACCATCACATGGCAGTCTCATGACCATCACATGGCAGTCACATGACCATCACATGGCAGAAGGTGTAGGGTATAGCTCACTGTAGCACTTGTAGCTTCCTGGTGTGTTGAAGCAGTAGGTCCCCTCCTTACACAGGGTGGTGTCGTCTTCACTACATTCATCCACATCTGCACAACAAAACAAGGTCGTGTACGTCAGTGAAACAGAAGTGACGCTCTTCCCCCTCCTTTTCCCCTCTCTCCTCCTTCCCTCCCTCTATCTCCTCTCTCCACTCCACCTAACCCCAACAAACAGCACAAGGTTGGTGAAAGAGAAGCACCGCTCACCTTCACACACCCCCTCCTCCCTCTCCTCATATCCCCCAGCACACTGGTCACAGTTCCCTGGGCCCGGCCCACAACAAGAATCCTTGCAGGCCTTGTGGCAAGCTGTGAGAGAAGGAGGGAGGGAGGAGAGGAAGAGGAAGGGAGAGAAGGAGGGAGGGAGGAGAGGAAGAGGAAGGGAGAGAAGGAGTGGGAGAGGTAAAAGAAAGGAAGGGGCAGGGGAGAGGAGAAGGAAGCAGAAAGGAAGAGACAGAAGGGTAGTGTATCGTAGGTGAAGGAGCTGGAAGAACCAGAGAGAGGGATGGAGAGCTGGTCCTCACCTAGACAGCTGTCTGACTCATTGTAATACCCTTTGCTGCAGTCCTCACACGCTGCACCCTCGTACCCAGCGTTACATGAGCACTCTCCTCTCCCTTCCTTCTCTTCCTCACCCTGTACAAGGAAGAAACAAACCCACAGTAACAAGAAGTACAACATACACATTAAAACATTGCAGCTTGTACACTTAGTTGAGCACACACATACCTCACATGTGCCACGTCCCCCACAGGGATTCTCCCTTCCACCAGGGCAAGCTGAGGAGAGACAGACACTTCACACAACAGTCTACAAATGCGTAGTTCACACTATCCTCAGTATATCACTAGATCAATATATTTTCCATACTATCAATACACCAGCTCAGTATACCATCAATACACCAGCTCAGTATACCATCAATACACCAGCTCAGTATACTATCAATACACTAGCTCAGTATACTATCAATACACCAGCTCAGTATACCATCAATACACCAGCTCAGTATACCATCAATACACCAGCTCAGTATACCATCAATACACCAGCTCAGTATACTATCAATATACCATCAATACACCAGCTCAGTATACCATCAATACACCAGCTCAGTATACCATCAATACACCAGCTCAGTATACCATCAATACACCAGCTCAGTATACCATCAATACACCAGCTCAGTATACCATCAATACACCAGCTCAGTATACCATCAATACACCAGCTCAGTATACCATCAATACACCAGCTCAGTATACCATCAATACACCAGCTCAGTATACCATCAATACACCAGCTCAGTATACCATCAATACACCAGCTCAGTATACCATCAATACACCAGCTCAGTATACTATCAAGAGCGCATAAGAACGGGCGGCTTGAGTAAGAGTGTGTAACTACATAAAATTTGAAACACATACTGCACAACTGTGCGTAGATATAAGCCATTGTTGCTAAGCACGCGACCGGGTGTTCTATTTTTAGTACAGTTCAATAATTTAGACTGGACTACGGGCTTCTATTGGAGTTACATGCCCTTAGTCAAGCCGCCCATTCTTATGCGCTCTTGCACTATCAATATACTGAGCCAGTATATTGCTGTGCACACATGGCTAACCTGTGCATGTGGGTCCATATGTTCCTTCTGGACAGCACGCTGGAACAAGAAGATAATGTGGTCACATAACAAGGCGGTAGTCGAAACAACATTCTTGGCACTTACCATCTATGTGGTCGTGACAGAGCCATAGCTTCAAGTCCTCTCTCCCACTATGTCTTCTGTACATAGAATAGAAGTCAAAAATTTGGGGGTGTGATCAACGCTCTCTCGTGGACTATACTGGAAGCAAAGCTAACACACAGTGAAGCACGCCCACTCACAGTTTGAACCACCATCGTTCGATATCCTCCTCGTTATTCTCCAATAAAGAGTGACACTGCATGAAGGAACAACGCACTTGGTATGGGAACTTATTTTGGGGGCGTGCTTTAATAAAGAGGGGCTCCACTGTATTGTACAGTGATGTATCAGCCTCTCCCAGCAAGTGACAGACAGTAGTCTGGGAACGAGGCGGCTGCTGTGGAATGTAGCTGACCTCATGGTTTGCACACACTGTGTCCAGGATCTCCACAAGACGAACTTCACTGCACAAAACAACAAAGTAATAAATACAATAACGGTAGAAACTGGTATTGATTTGTTGAAGAAGACCAACTCGTTTTACCTGTTGGCGTAGGATCCGAGTTTCTCTTCCTCCCAGCTCGTGTCCCCTCCAGCATAGTTGCTATTCTCTGTCTCGTCAAGACGCTGTGAGAACACAAATAATTGGTTGCCTGTTTCAGTGTGAATTGAGTGCATGTGTCAAGTGTTTTACTGTGCATACCAAAATCCCATGACCCACTGAAAGTGATCAATTAATGTACATTTTCTATATGTAACCACATAGAAAAAAATCATTTTGACAATGTAAAAATACCAGGGTATTTAGAATCATATGGATTCCAATCTAACCCATTTTGAGGGCATTTTGTATTCCACATTACCTTTAATAAAGCCGGGCTTTAATTAGAGTCGTTTTCCTTCTAGACTAGATACGTGTAGCTATTGCTAATAGAGATACAGTATTTATGGCGGGAAATGAGGCATCTACTACACAATGAGATCAATCAAATTACAAGCGCATACGAGTCATAATCGTCTAGTACTTGATAATTTGTAAACTCACTCTTTCAAAAGATTCCACAAAATCTTTGCAGATTCGACATCGCTTCTTCTGGAGTTTGGTCCCAAGGGAACTACCAGGCGATAGAATCAAAACACAGAGGAATAGCGATGATAAAACACACCATCTATGCTTTGTAAACATGGTTGGGTTTATGCTTTGGAGTTCTGTGGTCAGGAAGTTGAAATTCCCGGGGAAAGCTAACCAATCAGAGTCACCCACGTTTAACCCTGCCCCTAGAACTGACCAATCAGAGTCGTCCACACAAACTGTAGCACACGTGTCTCTCGAATAAACCCAGCTCGTCTTAGCCTCGCGTGCAGACAGTGCGAAGTTGCTGTGCAGTGTGGAAGTGTCTTTCCGCGGTTTGCAGTCCTCCAGATGAAGAGAAGGCTTGTTCTCGTGGCCCTGCTGGGCCTCCTGTGTGCTACAGGTACGTGAGCTGGTTGCACGTGCATGCCCGCAGGCAAATCTTGCAGGAAATATTGAGGTGCATGCCCGCAGGCAACTCTTGCAGGAAATATTGAGACATGCGATGACGCATGTACTCAGCAGACCTCCTTGTGAGGCAGTTGTAATTCCACAAAGCAGCCAAAGTGGAACATCTGCTCAAAACTTCCTCCACCCCACCCCCCCTCCACTCTCACGTACACGCACTCTCCCCTCCTCCCTGCTGCAGCCTGCTATGCAGAAGACACTGCTGACACTGAACAGGAAGACCAACCCACGGTGGCTGATGACCTTGGAGCTAGCAGAGAGGCCTCAAGAACAGATGCAGAGGCAGTGGAAAGGTACTCATGTTTACTGACCCCGCCCCCTTTTCCTCCTCCTCTCTCCTTCCTTTCAACCTCTCCTTGTTATCAATTAATGCTTCCAACTACAGTTTTTGAGTGTTTCTCTCACCTACTTCCCTCCCCCCTCCTCCCTCCTTTTCTCTCCCCTCTCTCCTTCCTTTCAACCTCTCCTTGTTATCAATTAATGCTTCCAACTACAGTTTTTGAGTGTTTCTCTCACCTACTTCCCTCCCCCCTCCTCCCTCCTTTTCTCTCCCCTCTCTCTTGTCCTTTCCCTCCCCCTCCCCTTTTCTCCTTTCATGAGGACAAGCAAACTTACTTCATACACACTCTCAGTTACATGTGAGGGAGTTTGTATCTGTACAATTATAGAACAGGCCTTCAGCATAGCATCCTGGGTGGAAGCAACAGTCAGGAAGTGGAGAAAACCTCAACTTTCAATGCAAAGTGGACTGCATACTGAAAATGTATTGCAGCAGCTTCATTGGGGATTCCCTTGTTTACTGTCATCCACCACTCCTATTAGCGCTGCAATCATCCATCATCATTCATTTCTTTCCCTCCATGTTTTCTATGCTCACATTCCAAAAGTCCTCTTCTCCCATCTCCCAGCCTCCATTTCCAATTCCTCACTCTCCCATTGCATAAACAGCCTTTATCTTTTCAAAACTCCTTTATTTCCTAATGTCCATTCCTTGTCCTTCACCTCCCTGCCCTTCACCCTCCTCCATCTTCTCGTTCTGCAGGGAGGAGGAGGCTATTCAACTGGATGGACTGAGTGTGTCGGAGATGAAGCAACTGAGAGATAAGGCGGAGAAGTTTGCCTTCCAGGCAGAGGTCAACCGCATGATGAAACTCATCATCAACTCACTCTACAGGAACAAGGAGGTGTGTACGTGTGAGGAGGGAGGGTGGGATGGCTGCATGAGGGAGTGTGGTGTGTCGAAGTGGCTGTGTGAGGGGGGTATGGAGAATGTGGGAGTGGCTGTGTGAGGGGGTATAAAGAGTGTGGGAGTGGTTGTGTGAGGGGGCGTGGTGGTGGAGGTGGCTATGTGAGGGGGGTATGGAGAATGTGGGAGTGGCTGTAGGAGAAGGGAGGGAAGAGTGAGGTGTGGTAAGTGTGGGGATGACTGGAGGGGTGGGGATGACTGTGGAGGGGTTGGGATGACTGTGGAGGGGTGGGGATGACTGGAGGGGTGGGGATGACTGGAGGGGTGGGGATGACTGTGGAGGGGTGGGGATGACTGTGGAGGGGTTGGGATGACTGTGGAGGGGTGGGGATGACTGGAGGGGTTGGGATGACTGTGGAGAGGTGGGGATGACTGTGGAGGGGTTGGGATGACTGTGGAGGGGTGGGGATGACTGTGGAGGGGTTGGGATGACTGTGGAGGGGTGGGGATGACTGGAGGGGTTGGGATGACTGTGGAGAGGTGGGGATGACTGTGGAGGGGTTGGGATGACTGTGGAGGGGTGGGGATGACTGGAGGGGTTGGGATGACTGTGGAGGGGTGGGGATGACTGGAGGGGTGGGGATGACTGTGGAGGGGTTGGGATGACTGTGGAGGGGTGGGGATGACTGGAGGGGTGGGGATGACAATGTGTTAGTAGTGTGGAGGGTGTGGAGCAGGAGCAATGATGCTGGGCATTACATGACCTTACAGACATCATGTGACCTTGCTTAACCCCACCCACAGATTTTCCTTCGGGAACTTATCTCAAATGCGTCAGACGCACTGGACAAGATTCGTTTCCTCTCTCTGACAGACAAGTCGGCTCTGAGCGCCACAGAGGACCTCGCCATCAGGATCAAGGCAGACCCGGATAACCATGCCCTGCACATCACAGATACTGGCATCGGTCTGTCCATCTGTCTGTCTGTGTGCTTGTGTGTGGTTCATGTTAGGGGAGTGCAACACATGAACACATGATTTTATTCCTTCCTCATGTTCCTCTCTCTTTCCCCTCCCCCTCCCTCCCCCCTACCTTCTTTCCTCCCCTTTTTCTTCTCTCTTTCCTTCCCCAAGGCATGACAAAACACGACCTTGAGGTCAACCTGGGGACCATAGCAAAGTCCGGTACAACTGAGTTCTTTGAGAGACTAGAACAAATGACCTCCACTGACAGTGGGGCAACAAATGATTTGATTGGACAGTTTGGAGTCGGATTCTACTCCTCTTTCCTGGGTAAGTAACTTTTTACTTGTCCATAAACATCCAAACAACCTTATACCCTCCCTCCCTCCCTTCCTCCCTCCCTTCCTCCCTCCCTCCCCCCCCTCCCTCCCCCCTCCCCCCCTCCCTCCCTCTACGCACACACAGTTGCTGACACGGTTGTTGTAACTTCCAAACATAATGACGATAAACAATACATCTGGGAGTCAAACGCTAGTGAATTCACCATCGTTGAGGATCCACGTGGACCCACGCTCAAACGAGGAACGACCATCAGTCTGTTTCTGAAGGAAGAGGCACAAGAGTTTCTGGAACCACAGACCTTGAGGTCGCTGGTCGAGAAATACAGCCAGTTTATCAACTTCCCCATTTATATCTGGGAAAGCAAGGTGCGTACGAGAGAGAGATGGGGACATGGGTGATAGAATGTGTGGTGGCGGTCGAGTCAATGGTTATAGATAGATTGGTGCATGTGTGTGGAGGATGTGAGGGGGGTGGGGAGGTAGATGGAGAGTGCATGTGGGTGGGTGAAGGGTGAGCGAGTGGGTATGTTTGAAAAGTGGATGGATGGATAATGGGTGGGTAGGTTGGTAGGTGAGTTGATGGACGGAAAGACAGATAGCAACACACAAAAGCTAGAATCCTCTCTCACAGACAGAGACAGTTGAAGAGCCCATTGAGGAGGAAGAGGAAGCGTCAGGTGAGGAGAAGGAAGAGAAGGAGGAAGATAATGAGGCCACAGTGGAGGAGGAGGAAGAAAAACCAAAGACCAAGAAGGTAGAAGAAAGTAGCTTAGTCAGTAGTTAGGCACAGTTATATACTCTCCCCCTCCTTCCCCCCTCTTCTCCCCTGTCCCCTCCGTCCCTTTCCCCCCCCCCTTCCCTCCTCCACTAGGTTGAGAAGACCACCTGGGACTGGGTCCTGGTCAATGATACCAAGCCCATCTGGTTGAGAAGGTGAGCTGGACACACAGACGTTTACATGTACCCATACTACCACTTCCCACCTCACCTCCCACCTCTCCTCGTTCCTCTCCCTCCTCACTAGTCCTAAGGATGTAGATGATGAGGACTACTCCAGCTTCTACAAGTTGTTCTCAAAGGACTCACAGGACCCACTGGCCAAGATCCACTTCACAGCTGAAGGAGAAGTCACGTTCAAGTCCATCTTGTTTGTACCACAGGTAGATAAGTGTGTGGAGCAGCACCGAATGGTCTAGGGAGTGATATAATGATATGATTTAGTAGCCTCAGTGATCTCCTAGCTGAGCATGAAGTTAAGATAAATAAACCCTGTCGTGTCATGCTTTACTGTCCCCCCCCCCCCCACACACACACACACACACACACACAGGCGGCTCCGGCAGACTTGTTCACCAACTATGCTCGTGCCTCAGACAAGATTAAACTGTACGTGAGACGAGTCTTCATCACCGACAACTTTGAGGACATCATGCCAAAGTACCTCAACTTCATCCGAGGAGTGGTGAGTCATGTGATGTCATGTGATGTCACAGGATATAGCTATCTCCATCATATTGTACATACTCCTCAATATTTGACCACATACACACCCTTCCCCTTCTCCTCCCTCCTTCCCTCCTCTTTCCCCTCCCTCCTCCTCCTCTTCTTTCCTCTCCCCTTCCCCCTCCTCCTCCTCCTCCCTCCCCCCTCCTCCTCCCTCCCCCCTCCTCCTCCCTCCCCCCTCCTCCTCCCTCCCCCCTCCTCCTCCCTCCCCCCTCCTCCTCCCTCCCCCCTCCTCCTTCCTCCCCCCTCCTCCTTCCTCTCCCCCCCCCCCCCCCCCCCTCCTCCTCCTCCTCTTCTTTCCTCTCCCCTTCCCCCTCCTCCTCCTCCTTCCTCTCCCCTCCCCCTCTCCTCCTCCTCCTTCCTCTCCCCTCCCCCCCCCCCTCCTCCTCCTCCTTCCTCTCCCCTCCAAGGTTGATTCAGACGACCTTCCACTGAACGTCTCTCGTGAGATGCTCCAACAACACAAACTGCTGAAGGTCATTAAGAAGAAGCTGGTGAGGAAGGCGCTGGACATGTGCAAGAAGATGAGCAAGGAGGACTACCAGAAGTTCTGGAAAGAGTACAGCACCAGCGTAAAACTGGGCGTCATCGAGGACCCCTCCAACAAGACCCGACTTGCCAAGCTGTTGAGGTGTGTGTGTGTAGTGTGTGTGTGTGTGTGTGTGTGTAGTGTATATGTGTGTGCATATGTGTGTATGTATGTGTGTGTGTGTGTGTGTGTGTGTGTCGTGGGGTGAGTGCGTCCCTGAGGTAAATTATTCTCCTGCTATGAACTCATTCCATTCCATTCCACCCAGGTTCCAGTCCAGCAATCATGAGAGTGACCTCACAAGCCTGGAGGAGTACGTGGAACGGATGAAGGAGAAGCAGGAGCACATGTACTTCATGTCTGCCCCCTCACGAGCAGAGGCAGTGGCCTCCCCCTTTGTGGAGCGACTGCTGAAGAAAGGCTACGAAGTGCTGTACCTAGTTGAGCCTGTGGATGAGTACTGTATTCAGAATCTGCCCGAGTTTGAGGGGAAAAAGTTCCAGAATGTTGCGAAGGAGGGTCTGCAGTTTGGCGATGAGGGGGAGAGGGAAAAGGAGAGATTGGAAGAACTTGAGGAGAATTACAAGCCACTGACGACGTGGTTGAAGGAGACGGCACTGAAGGATCTCGTTGACAAGGCCGTGGTGTCAAACAGGCTGACAGACTCCCCATGTGCAATTGTCGCCAGTCAATACGGATGGTATGTGGGTGTGGCCAGAAGTATAACATTAAACTATGCAATACTACATGTATTAGTGTATTTAACATGTGACTACTGGTGTCTGATGTATGTCACATGACCACCCTATGACATCACAGGTAGCTCACGTGACATCACAGTACAGATCACATGACATCACAGTACAGATCACATGACATCACAGTACAGCTCACATGACATCACAGCATAGCTCACATGACATCACAGTACAGCTCACATGACATCACAGCATAGCTCACATGACATCACAGTACAGATCACATGACATCACAGCATAGCTCACATGACATCACAGTATAGCTCACATGACATCACACTATAGCTCACATGACATCACAGTACAGATCACATGACATCACAGTACAGCTCACATGACATCACAGTACAGATCACATGACATCACAGCATAGCTCACATGACATCACAGTATAGCTCACATGACATCACACTATAGCTCACATGACATCACAGTACAGATCACATGACATCACAGTACAGATCACATGACATCACAGTACAGCTCACATGACATCACAGTACAGATCACATGACATCACAGTACAGATCACATGACATCACAGCATAGCTCACATGACATCACAGTACAGATCACATGACATCACAGTACAGATCACATGACATCACAGTACAGATCACATGACATCACAGTACAGCTCACATGACATCACAGTACAGATCACATGACATCACAGTACAGATCACATGACATCACAGTACAGCTCACATGACATCACAGTACAGCTCACATGACATCACAGCATAGCTCACATGACATCACAGTACAGATCACATGACATCACAGTATAGCTCACATGACATCACAGTATAGCTCACATGACATCACAGTATAGCTCACATGACATCACAGTACAGATCACATGACATCACAGTACAGATCACATGACATCCAGATCACATGACATCACAGTACAGCTCACATGACATCACAGTAAAGCTCACATGACATCACAGCATAGCTCACATGACATCACAGTACAGATCACATGACATCACAGTACAGATCACATGACATCACAGTATAGCTCACATGACATCACAGTATAGCTCACATGACATCACAGTAAGCTCACATGACATCACAGCATAGCTCCATGACATCACAGTACAGATCACATGACATCACAGTACAGATCACGACATCACAGTACAGATCACATGACATCACAGTATAGCTCACATGACATCACAGCATAGCTCACATGACATCACTGTACAGATCACATGACATCACAGTACAGATCACATGACATCACAGTAGAGCTCACATGACATCACAGTATAGCCACATCACAGCATAGCTCACGACATCACAGTACAGATCACGACATCACAGTATAGCTCACATGACATCACAGTACAGATCACATGACATCACAGTATAGTGCTCACATGACATCACAGTACAGATCACATGACATCACAGTATAGCTCACATGACATCACAGTATAGCTCACATGACATCACAGTAAGCTCACATGACATCACAGTATAGCTCACATGACATCACAGTACAGATCACATGACATCACAGTACAGATCACATGACATCACAGTATAGCTCACATGACATCACAGCATAGCTCACATGACATAGTACAGATCACATGACATCACACTATAGCTCACATGACATCACAGTATAGCCACGACATCACAGCATAGCTCACATGACATCACAGTACAGATCACATGACATCAGTACAGATCACATGACATCACAGTATAGCTCACATGACATCACAGTACAGATCACATGACATCACAGCATAGCTCACATGACATCACAGTATAGATCACATGACATCACAGTACAGATCACATGACATCACAGTAAGCTCACATGACATCACAGCATAGCTCTCATGACATCACAGTATAGATCACATGACATCACAGTACAGATCACATGACATCACAGTATAGCTCACATGACATCACAGTACAGATCACATGACATCACAGTATAGCTCACATGACATCACAGCACAGCTCACATGACATCACAGTACAGATCACATGACATCCAGATCACATGACATCGCAGTATAGCTCACATGACATCACAGTACAGATCACATGACATCACAGTATAGCTCACATGATGTCCCTCCTTCCCTACTCCAGGTCTGGCAACATGGAACGCATCATGAAGGCACAGGCGTACGCCCAGGGCAGGGAAACAGAGTAAGTCACATCAACACTACACACTATCACAAGAATTGAGTGTATGATAATGTATGTTAGTTGAGCATGGAACCACAAACACAGTCATGCCAAAACTATCTCTTCACTGTGTGTGATGACTTTTGTATCCTCTCTCGGGATGGCTGCTGCCTTCTTTTCATGCCAGCTGTCTCCTCCCCGTTCAGCTGGTACTGTACAGGGCAGCCAGACAGAGCTCAGGCAGGCCCAGGTCTGCGGGGGTGCAGTCACACCACACCCTCGGAAACTCTTCACCTGCCATACACACTTAGTATATGTTAATCTTTTACTACAAAATGGCGAAGCCGTGAATAGTATATGAATGAAAAGACGTGGTAGCCATTGTTCCTGTCCTCGTTAACTAACCACCTCCTTAGACCCTCCGTGTGTCGCAGTGATAAAGGAAGAAACACCTGTTTCCATGGTGATGGCTGCTAAGCAACCCCAACTTATAATACCATAAATGGAAGGAAGTTCTCTGGTACCAACTTAAGATTGAGTTTATGAACCCTCTCTCAGTTTATGCAGGAGGCAACTGAGCAGCTGCCATGTTGACTCAAACCCATCCTAGCTACAGTAGAGTCAGCTGCTCCTCATTCTGTGTGTCCCTCCAGTTTCTATGGCAGCCAGAAGAAGACCCTGGAGATTAACCCTCGCCACCCACTGATCAAAGAGCTACAGCGACGTGTGGAGAACGAGGAACAGGACGAGACAACAATCGACCTTGCTAATGTGTTGTACGAGACTGCAGTGCTGAGGTCGGGGTACGGGCTAAAGGACTCGGGTGATTTTGCCGGCAGAATTGAGCGAATGCTTCGTCTCAGTCTGGGAGTGGACCTCAAAGCCCCAGTGAGTTCAGTTGGCCATATTTGTCACACACAGTCTCTACACTGACAGTCTACTATACTGACTAGTATATTGCACTTACTATACTAAACCATTTCTGTAGTACAAGGACAAGGTAACATCATGTATGCACATACACACATCGCAGGTGGAGGAGGAGGTGTTTGAAACAGATGAAGAAGAGGAGGAAGAGGAGGAGGAGGTTGATGTGGAAGAAGGTGAGCTAGCTAGCTGTTTGAGAGTGTGTGGATAAAGATGATCAACCTTCCTCCGCAACACACACAATCCACAGAGGAGGAAGGAGAGGGGGGAAAGGAGGCTGAGGAAGGAGGGAGTGAAAGAGTACAGGCAGAAGCTGTGGTAAGAACAATGGCTGACTTTTTTTGGTGGGGGGGGGGAGGCAGAGGGGGCTTGCTTTTGCTTGGTGTCTGATAATGTACACACACACACACATACACACATACACACATACACATACACACGTACACATACACACATACACACATACACACACATGCATACACACACGTACACGTACACACATACACACATACACATACACACGTACACATACACACATACACACATACACACACACACACACACACACGTACACATACACACACACACACACACACACGTACACATACACACATACACACGTACACACATACACATACACACACATGCATACACACACACATACACACGTACACACATACACACATACACACATGCACACACACACACATACACACAGCCTGAGGAAGAGACGCCCTCCAAAGACGAGCTCTAGACACTGACTGGCTAACTCCTAGGAACTCTTCTTTAGCAAATCCTCTAATACTACACCTAGGGCAAAATGTTGTGTAGTTTTTATTTGCGCAAATTAATTTATACCATGCTTCGCACACACTGTAACACTACATTGTACATGTATGTCCTATAGTGTATGCTCTGTTGGTCACATGACTATAGTTTGTTGGTCACATGACAATAGTTTGCTGGTCACATGACTAGTTGGTCACATGACTATAGTTTCCTGGTCACAGGACTAGTTGGTCACATGACTATAGCCTGTTGGTCATGTGACTAGTTTGCTGGTCACTGACTATAGTTTGCTGTTTTGACGCTTGCGAAGCTGGAAGTAGTCTCAGAACCAGTTTGAGGATCTGGTTCCAAGTCCAAGCTGAAACGGAATTTGGTGACTAACAGGGTGATGAGCTATGATCTTGAGGGTGCTTTGGTTCACATCATAAAGCCAAGTCTGATGACACTTTAGGCCTGTTGCCTGCATCAGTAACACATAGATAGGTCTCAATGGATGACAATTCCTCTACCCAGCGTTCCATATACTGTTACCACAGAAACAAGGGTCACCTGGAGGATATTCCTTATCTGTGTATTATCAGTGCTAAGAGACCCCAGCTGGTGGTTGTTAAATCAACTACATACAAGATCAGCAGTATACACATGCGTGTGATGATTATACATGATGTAATTTACGCAGTGTTGTAATGTCTACTGTGCAGTGGACACATTTTCCTTTGCAACAACAAATTAAAGTTTGTTGACAGACGGAGAAAATGAAACATTAGGACATTAGAGACTGTAGCTTCTCACTATCACCTGATACCATATAAGGTAAGAACCCGTGCAGTACTGCTAGTGGTCCATTAGAGTTTGAAGTCAATTAACAGAAGTCAATTAAAGTCCGGACTCGCTTTAGATCAAGCTTGAGATTTCCGTCCGTGTCTATCATACACGAACAATGTACTACCTGTGAATGTGTTTTAATCTACTAAAGCCGGTGTTGTTTTGTTCTAGGGAAGTTAATCTATCACAAGGAGGCGTGTGTGCACTGCAGCTGTAAGTTTCACTGTGAAGAACAATGGCTCAGCAGTCCCAGCCCCAGTATGAGTTTCACTATCAGAGAGTTCAACTTTTCAAAACTGAGTCTCTTGGCATTGGGTCATATGGTGCCGTCTGCAAGGCCATGTGTGACGACTTGCCCTGTGCCGCTAAAATTCTCCACCCTGCCCTCTTCCAATTTACTGCCCCAGGAATGACAAGTGTTATGCAAAAATTTGAGCAAGAGTGTCATCTTTTAAGTGCCATAAAGCACCCGCACATTGTCCAGTATTTGGGCACATACCATGATCCTGAGTCAAGACTGTTGGTACTCCTAATGGAGTTAATGGATGAGAGTTTGACCCGATTCCTGGAGCGATCCTACGAACCACTCCCCTACCACACTGAGGTGAATCTCTGCCATGACATAGTCCTTGCCCTTTCCTACCTCCACTCCAATGGCATTGTCCATCGAGACCTATCAAGCAACAATGTGTTGCTGATCGCAGGCAGTATGGCCAAAGTAGCAGATTTCGGAATGGTGAAGCTTTACGATGTGAACCACAGCACAAGTAACCGCACTCCCCTCACTCTTTGCCCAGGCACAATGGTTTACATGTCCCCAGAAGCACTGAGAGATCGACCAGTCTACACCGACAAGCTAGACAGCTTTTCATTTGGTGTACTTATTGTTCAGATGATAGTTCGACAGTTTCCTGACCCTGGGGATCGCTTCCAAGTCATAGAAATCAGTGACCCAAGGATACCCTTTGGTAGAGTTCAGGTTGAAATTCCAGAAATTGAACGTCGACAATCTCACATTGACCTGATTGACCCAGCCCACCCTCTGCTACCAGTTGCTCTTGAGTGCCTAAAGGACAGAGACAGAGAAAGGCCATCTTGTCATGAGCTTTGTGGTCGCATGTCCACACTGAAAGCATCCCCCAAGTACACTGGGAGTGTGCAGCAGTCTCAGGTGAATACCAAACTAACACAAAGTCCCAACAGAGAAAGTAGAGAGAGAGAAATACCACAATCACAACAGATCCAAGACCTTCAACAACAGCTGCACACACAGAGTGACCAGCTGCAAGAGAATGAACAAGAAATCCAGCAACAACAACAGCAGATTCTGAGATTATGGACTCTTCTGACTACCAAAGATGAGCAGCTAGACCACCAGCTACAACAGAAAGAAGCAGCCATAGCTACACAACAGCAAGAGATTCAGCAGCTCAGACAACAGCTGCAATCCAGTGAGCAGGTGGCTGCAGAGTTCCAGCAAAACCTTCTGGAGAGGGAGAATACAATTCTCAAACAGCAGAGACAACTACTAGGACTGCTGCAACAGCAGCCAAGGCAGAACAGAGGTCAGAGACGAGAGGAGGAGGCTAGTGGGGCAGCAGCAAGTGGTGGTAGCATCAAGCTGAGGTGGAGAGATGGTGGCCGGGCACCATGTGGAATGTATGGAGAAGTGGCTGCAGTGGATGGGAGTGTGGCTTACTTTGTGTTGGAAACCGAAGTATGTTCTTACGACTCATCAAGTGAGAAATGGTCTGAGCTTCCCGAGTGTCCTAACCATGGTTTCAGTCTAGCAATGGTCAACGGTCTCCTCACTGCCATTGGTGGGAAGATGCCAAATTGTGAACTCACTAACTCACTCCTCAGCCTCACTGACAACAACTGGACAGAGCAGTTTCCCCCCATGCCCACCAAGCGCTGGTTGACTGCCGTGGTGTGCAGTGGCAAGTCTCTGGTTATGGCAGGAGGAAGTGGAAGAAGTGGAAGAAGAGACAAGGACCTGAGCACAGTTGAAGTGATGGACACAGAGACCCTACAGTGGTCCACAGCCAGCAGCCTCCCACACCCACTCTGCCATGCAACTACAGCACTCTGTGGAGACCAGGTGTATGTGCTGGGGATCAAGGCATTCATCACCTGCTCACTGGATGCCCTCCTCCAGTCTTGCCAGCCAGTGTCCCTAGGCCTGCGAGCACGACTGAAGAATTTGGCACTAGCTAGTGCACCTAAAATATGGCACGAACTAGTTGATACCTCGTATTATCGATCTACATGTTCCTCACTGTGTGGACAACTGCTGGCAGTGGGTGGGAGGGATTCAGAACGCATAGCCACAACTGCCGTTCACATGTACAACACAACAACCAACTCCTGGGAGGTCATCAGCCACATGGCAACTCCTCGATATGGATGTCTGGTGGTAGTTCTCTCTCACAATGAACTCATGGTAGTGGGCGGCCGAACACCCGAAGGCAAAACTGACTCAGTAGAATTTGCCACCATTGTTTGATAGCATGTAGAGAATCAATATACAATTGTGTTATTTTTATAGTCCTGGATTTCTCATATGAAAGTATGATGCTGTTACAATACTAACCCCACCCCCCTCCCTCCCACACTGCATCATTGTAACAGAAGCTGCAATGGCTAAAGATGATGTGTGGGAGACCTCAACTAGTACAATATGAACATGAAGAGTGCACGTGTTATACCACTCCCTTTCCAGTTTTGGGTTGTATACCACATATCATACCCACCCACCCTACACATGTTGCCCACCCATCATACACATGCCTGTTTCACCACCCCATTCCCATACACAACGATCACATGATGAGACCTGCTATACTAGCTTTCATGTGTGTGACATCTTGGCCTGCATGCTTGTTATCCAAGGAGATGCAGTTGTTTAGTTGTTCATACGTACCCACCCTCCCCCCCCACAAACACAGCGTTTCAATTCAACACAAAATATTATAAAATTTGCTCAGTAAAGGCTAGGCTATGCGTCTTTGTCCTTCACACTCAAAATCTCTACAGTAGCCTGAACCCCACCATCGCCCACCCCATTCATGACGGCTAGCTTCCCCTCAAATAAAAGAGACGTCACAGATGAACGTTCCTTTGAGAGATTCGGCAGCTTCATGAAACGCTTTCCCTTCAGAGTGATACACTCTGCTGTGTCCATTGCTCTCAAAGTCTCCCCTCCCAGTCCTCCGGCAACAACCACACGCCCTCCAACAATCCCATACGCACTATCAGATCGAATTTGGAGGAGGTCATTGATTCTGGTCCACTTGTTGTCTCGAATGCTGTACCTCTCTGCTATCTTGCAGATACCGACCATGGGGACCAAACCACCAATCACAAAGATGCTGTCGTTGCATCCAACTACGCTGTAGAACACTCGTATTGATGTCATAGGGGCAAGCATCTCCCATTGCTTTGTCTCCACATCAAACACCTCACAAGCCTTGACCGGCGTCTGGCCATCTCTACCTCCCACAATGTACAGCTTTTTCTCAAACAGATAGCCCCCACAAGAGTAGCAAGCGGTTGGCTTGGGGGGTAAAGGAAACCATTCGTTCCTGTCAAAATCAAAAACAACAGACTGATTGCAGCCTTTCTTATCTGTGCCCCCAATGACATAAATCATGTCATCTATTAGCTTCACAAACGGCCCCACAACTCCAATTGGTAAGGGAGGAAAGCGTTCCCACTTCTGTGTCTCAATATTGAAGCAGTCAACAGCAGCAATTGGCACTTGTTTGTGGTTTACACCGCCAATCACTATAATCTTGTTGTCCCGGACAATGGCACCTGTTGAGGCAGCTCGCTTTGTTGGCATTTCAGGTAGAGAACTCCATTTCTTGGTTGCAAAGTCATATACCTCAGCCACATTCACAGCAGTACCCTTAATATCACAACCACCTGAGTTTGTGTGTGTGTGTGTGTGTGTGTGTGTGTGTGTGTGCACGTATGCATGCGTGCGCGTGTGTGTGTATGCATTGTGCGTAGCTAAATCATGCGCGCGTGCTGGCACACCTATGGCCCACCCACCTACCAATCGAGTAGAGTTTTCCCTCGTGGTACGCTCCGATGGTGTAGCAGCGAGGCGAGGACATATCAGGCAGGCGCTCCCACTGGTACTGATCTAATTCCGCCACAGAAGATCTGCTAGCCATCGCTACAAGTGCAGAGGGAGAAACTGCGCCTTAGATGACTAATGGTGATTGCACTACTGGCGTACTGCGCATGCGCAGTACTATGCGTACTATGAGAGGGAAAGTCCGGTTGCGTGGCCAAATCAGGCTGTAATGAGGAACAATCTGCTTGAGACTACCCCTGGGCAAGATGCAAGCACCCACCACAGTTTCCAGTGTCTTGAGCTCGGCCAAGTTCATTTCAACACATGCTCAGCATGTGAAGATCTCTCAATCGGGAGTCACCAAGGCAGCAAGGAAGGTAGGCAGGTAGGGCAGGCAAGAAGGACCATGTGTACCTGAAAGAGGTATAGGGTAGATGCTGGTATTATGAGACAGCTAAACTGAATGACTACTCATTAGTGTAATGTATTTTTTCAGTTCCATCTAAAGGTTTGAAACATTTCTCCTGAGAATGTACCACTTATAAAATAAAATTCGTATTTTTCCTCCTAGGCAGTGGTTCTAAAAGTAAGAACCTATGAAAATCACTCTTGCATGTATTATGAGTCGACTGCTGGTATTATGAGTCACCAGGTGCTTTGTTGATTGAAACATTTTCAGTTGGAGTTCAAACTGTATCCTAGCATTTAATAACCTCTCTCTGTGCTGATAGTAATTTTTCTTCACTAGAGCACCTTCCATTCTAACATGGTATTAATGTTAACATACACTGTTCAGGGTTCATAGTTTGGGATCCCTAAAATCATCAAACCTTGAAAAATACTACAGAGTAAACACATTTTGATGGGAAAGTTGCTATATAATGGCACCCGTATGTACTCTAAATGGACGTCGAGTTTGGAAATTTTTGGAGTAAAAGTTACATGTGAACCCATAATACCCTCTGACTCATAATACCTGCATCTACCCTATAATTCTAGTATTGCATTCACTTTTACCTGCGCATGCGCAGTACTATGCGTACTATGTGGTGGTGATAATTCACTTTATTTTGCTGCTCCACCTCCCTCCCTTCCTCCCTCCATTCCACCCCCATCCCGTCCTCCATTTTTATTCATCTCTGAATACAGCTGTTTTGTGCTATGGGTAGTGAGGGAGTGGGAAGTGGGAGTGTAGTGGTGGACCCCTTGGAGCCACCTGGTCTGAGTGAGAAGGAGATCCTGGAATGGTGAGACACTTAACACCATTGTCGAGTCTGGAGCAAGACTACGAGCCCCAGAAGTCCCTGAAGTGGAGCCATGTGTCATGTTGTGACTTATCCCCTCAGGCTGTTTCTGTTGGACACACTAAACTTCTGTTTCTGGTCAGACGAGTCCACTCTGTTTACTGTCCAGTACAAGAATCACCTATGGACTGGGTATCGCTCCCTGTGTGCTGCCCTCGCCAGAGCCAAGGAGGTCAGACAGATACCATCGACGTATCCCTCTCCTAGTAGTGTGTGATAACACCAGATATGCTTCTTTCTGAGCTAACCATTCTCAAGTGCCACTCACCTCAAAGCTAGGCAAGAGGCTAGATCAGAGTCACATCAGACTGACGTTTAGATCACAAAAAACCTCAAGCTCAAATTTGCATTGGAGCAAACAAACCATATTAGACCTTAATTTCAGACTGAGAACATCTTGTATAATTATGTGACAAAATTTTCTCCCCTTCCCTTCCCCTCTCCCCCTCCCCTCCTCCCCTTCTCCCCCCCTTTCCATCCAGGCTGGACTCCCTATCCATGTTCCCTCCTTCTATGGCACCATTACCTTGGACCAGCTCAGTGAAGTGTTTCACTCCGAGACTAACATCTCCATTCCCTTGTTAGAGAGGAGACGAGAGAACCTCCACGAGGTGGCAGCTGTGCTCAATAAAGTGAGGTCACTACCTTATTGGTTTGATTTCTTTGAAGAATCCTGGAGCCGAATTGAAAGGGGAAAAGCTACCAGACATTAGTCTTGTTCCCAGGCCACATCTAGCTTCACTCCCTGGTTCTCTCCCAACTTGAAGCCTCTCTGTTTTTTTTGACAAGAGAACCAAAGCTAGGCCACATGCACCACTGTGAAATGAAGCTAGCTAGAAATGCACCCATATAGATGCCAGACACGTAGAAACGTTCCTCCCCTATCTAAAGGATACTCTTATTTCTCTTCTTTTAGAAGTATGGTGGCCAGGTTTCAAATCTGATTCGTCAGTGTAACAAAAGTGCTCAGAAGTTAGTGCAACTCTTAGCCACACACTTTCCTTGTTACTGCGATGTCTCCACCTATAAGGGACAGACAGGTAGGGGAGTATGCTGTGATATACTGCGATATACTGTGATATACAGTGGTATACTATGATATACTGTGGTATACAGTGGTATACTATGATATACTGTGGTATACAGTGGTATACTATGATATACTGTGTTATACAGTGGTATACTATGATATACTGTGGTATATATTGAAAGTTCCTGATTTCTCGCAGTGTCATTCTTGAAGCGTGCTCAAATATTTGTGGCTGATGTATGGATGAGGTTTGGTGGGCGGGGCTACGGAGAGTTTCACGACATTGACTCCCTCACCATGTTCGCTGACTACAGGTGAAATCTTGGTACACACAAGAGAGCTCCCCTCTTATCTCTCATGATCTTTCCCTCATCTCCTCCCATCTCCCATTCCTCCTACTCTCTCCACCCCTACCACTTTCTTCGTCCCTCCTCCCTCCCTCACAGGGTCCCCCAGGGTCTGCTTTACCTGGATGTGCTACAGTACAGTGATGAGCTGATGGGGAGGCTGGTGAGGGGTGAGCATGTGGAGGTGGGGAGCAGTGAGGAGGTGGAGATACGAGGATGCTCCATCTGGGCAGTTGAGGTATCATCTTGAAGCCACTGTACAGTAATTTATAATAGTTTTTTGTTTCAACGTTATTTTTTCTTCTTCGCTAGCTCTTAAAGCAGGAGATGCTAGCAATCTGGTCTCAGGAATCTTCCGCCACCCCTTCCCTCTCCCCCACATCACAGCACAATGGTGACACCTCATCCCCCTCCTCCATCATCAACTCTGTCACAATAGACTTCTATCTGTGGAACTATGCCAAGCGACACAGCAACCTAATGGCCCACCTGCCCATACACAGAACACCCACCATCTTCTACTAACTAATCCAGCATTGCACTACATTCTCACAATCAGCTTCATTCACGTTCTGCTCATCCTCTAACTCAGTTCTGCACCAGTGGCCAAACTTGTATTTTTGTGTACCACAAGAATGTCTGCTGTGCGGCACATCCCACATCAGTTAGTTCACACTGGTGAACTGCCATTGGAAACAAGGGGTTATAGCATGCACTTGCACAGTCATTTTCAATCAGGGTCTCGAGACTGCAAGCAATCAAAAACTGGAGCTGGGAAAGACCTCTGTAGGAACAGCCCAGCTGCACTGACCTCACAGCTTAATCCTTGCATGCACTTCAGACTGAAGATGGGAGAAGGCCTATAGGAAGTTAGTTACTCAACCCGCATAATTCCTTACAGCCACCAGAAGTGGCCTCACAATGTATCAAATAAGTTACAAACACTTTACAAACACAAGTGTGCGGTTGTGATTCTTGATCCATGATTGCATGATACAAAACAGTAGAAACTAACTGCCATGAAGAAAAACAAAAGTAGAGAGAACGGTGGCAGGGATTCATTCATGCGTGCATGATTCACATATACAAACATACAAAAAAAAAACAATGCTTTAGGGAATGATTTGCTCCCAGGGGTGGTTGCATGCTTGGTGGTAGTGTTACTATGACGATTGTTGAGTGGGCGTGTCCCCTGGAGGTCCAGTCGTACTGCTGCCACCTGCTAAACACAGCAAGGCGTCTGCACCAAGCTCCTCTATACTGCAACACCTGAAGCAAAATCAGAAGTGTGTACAGTCTAGTCTTGACTTCATTTTCAGGCTCCAGTATACAGAAACAGAGGGGGGTGGCCCGGGGGATTCTTGCCACATGAATATGTCAATGTCTACCTAGGCAGACAGAGGTGTGTTAAGAGCCTGAGGTCTTTTATGGTGTTCTGAATGTTCATAAAGTGGAAAACGTACAGCCTGTTGCTCAAGACAAAGAATGTGTGAACAAAATGTTTGTCAGTTGGAGATCCCTTCTGTCTACCTAGGTAGACATTGACGTCATTCCCGAGATACACAAGACCCTTCGTTTTTACATACTGTAAAGCAATCAAAAACTGGACAGTGGGAAGGCCCAGGAATGAGCTCAAGCTTTACACCAAGGCCATGTAAGAGTACTATTACACTGTCATTTGATTACCTTGACTCTGTGGACTCCCGAGGTAGGGGTGTGTCCACTCCACCGTACCCACTGTCCGCTAGAGAATTGTTCCCTGGGTGGGTGTTTGTCTCCATCTCTTCCACTCCCTCTTCACACTCACTCTCCTCTCCACCAAACCCCTCGTCACTGCTGTCACAGCCTCCCTCTTTCTCCCTGTCTTGCTGCATGATAAGCTCAGCTGCTGCCGCCACTTCTGCAAGACTCAATCTACACAAGGCAAGTGTAAGAATGTGTAAGGAGCAAAGTAAGGGTAGAGGATTGGTTTTCTGTGTATTTCTTAGCATGTGTTGGATTGCAAGGTCCAAGTTGCACAAGTATAGTGTCTGTGAGGTAGTCAGCAGGCAATTTTCTAACTTTGTTTGGGATTTATGAATAAATTCACAAACAGTATGCTTGTGCATGCATACATTGGTAAAATCATTGCTCATAACGAACCAAATTATTCACTCATATTTCCTGCCGGCTGATGTTAGCAGAATTGTGAATGACATCATAAATCACATGGGGAGCTATTAATGGTATTTGTTTGTGTATCCATGGCAACCAAATCACTAGTGGGTGGGGCCTAACCAAATTGGGCAGTCCATTGAATGAGGTGAAAGAACACCCACATAGCCTTATATAAATATATATTACGTGTCCATGCTATCCCTACATAAAGATTATACTGACTCTGATTAATGCACGCACACATACCCTTTACGTGGAGTGGTACGAAGTTTGAAGGTAACTGGCGGAGGTCTCTTGGCATAGCAGTGATCATGATAGATAGAGTGCAGCATATCTGAGGAGAGAAGAGGAAGGAAGAGAGAGAGAGAGAGAGGGAGGGCGAGAAGAGAGGGAGGAGGAAGGGAGAGTAGTGGACTTCAAGCCTTGTACACAATAGGATACTCAGCACATACACACAAACTCCTTTTTTTCCAACCAATCACATGACCGGGTTACCTGGAGTGACGTTGGTCATACTGTCTGGGCTGCCACTGATCATGCACATGGTGAGAGCAGCATCTCTCTCAGCAGGGTCTAGGGATTCTGTGAGGAGGAGAGAGAGGGAGAGAGAAGGGAGGGAAGGGCAGAAGGAGAGGAGGGAAGGAGAGAGAGGAGAAAGGGGAAGAGGAAAAAAGGCAGGGAGTGAGGGCACACAGTGGGAGTGGGAGTGAGAGAAGGAAGGGAAGGAGGGGGATGGAGGAGGGAGAAGAGAGGGAAGGGCAGAAGGAGAGGAGGGAAGGAGAGAGAGAGAGGAGAGGAGGGAAGGAGAGAGAGGAGAAAGGGAAAGAGGGAAAGAGGGAAAAAGGCAGGCAGTGAGGGCACACAAACTGCAAGTGGGAGTATATTGGACCACTTGGTGCCCAGTCATGCCTATCTAAAAGCATCCCAAGGCACTGTTACCATGGTAACACAACCCCTGAAGTGCAGAGAGTGGTAATTTGAACCAACACATCAATGAAAACACCATATCATCATTTACAAACATCTATCACTGGCAGAAACCTTTCCCAGCAACTTATAGCCTCCTGTTATCAAAATAGAAATTATTAAAAGGAAATTGAGGTACCTACCGAGGCTGCTGTTGCTTGAGCTGTGTATGTGTGTGTGTGTGTGGGGGGGGGGGGGGGGGAGAGAAGGGAGTGGAGGGAGAGTAGTGTTGAAAAACTTCACAACACACCACAATGTGGTGCTATCTACACAAAGTGAAGTTGTACAGGAGCATGCCCAACATCCTTATCAGATCAGCAGTTGCCATGGCAAAGACTAGACAACATTACCAACCAACAGGTGGCCATTTTGAGTGTGAGGGGTATCAATCTGATGGAAGTAGGCATTACACTACAGTGCACTCCTGTCAATGTACCATCCATTAACTCCTGGGTTTAACCAACTTTACAAGGACAGTACAAATGACCATTATCATAAACACATACTGACCACCTTATTTAATAGGATTAGCACCTCACACAGAGGTGGCCCAGTGTAATGGTGAGCATACTCACCTTGGTGAGAGGGGTGGACTGAAATAGCTGTGGTACGGGTGGTAGGGAGACCGTCTCAGAGCTGCCAGCAGACTTCGGCGATAGTCAGGGTCGACTGTCCACAGTCCTCCCTTGCTCAGGGGAGACTTTGACTGGAGGGACAGAGACAAGAGGTAGGGGAAGTGTGTAGGGTCACAAAATCTGTCGTGTTATATTGCTGATCGCCTGAAGTAGCCCAAAGGGTAAAACATTGTGAGGGAGAAAGGGCGGCCATGTATCGAGCATACCACATTAACTGTAGATAGTAGAGTGAGATCTACTATCTATGCATTAACCAAATCCTTTCAGATGTAACTAGAGGGAACAGTTCGACTACATTTTAGTTCTCAAACTGTATGAATTTCAAAGTTACCCGTTATTCACGGTCATGCATTATTGACCGAGTGACCACAAACACACAACATTCATGCGCTGACTGACGCATACGGAAACAAGAGCAGCGCTTTGCAGCAACCATCAGCGCTATAGCGCTCACCTTTTTCAATCCCCTGTCCACTTTTCTGAAGCACTTGTTCAGTGACAGGTTGTGCCTGACCGAGTTTTTCCACCCTGGCTGCGCGGTGCGGTAGAACGGAAACTTGAACATTATCCAGTCGTAAATTTCTTTCACAGGTAGGGTCTTCGTCGGCGAACTCTCGATTGCCATAAAGATCATACACGCGAAGGAGAGGGAGGGTTTGTGCGTGTCTTCGTCATTGTACTTGCGGTTCCTCACGTTCAAAATCACGTTCACCATCTTGTCGGAATCCCTCGCGCCATTTGCGTACCTCATCTTTCGGGCTAATTCTCCCCCCGTATGCGACTGACGCGGCTTTCTTGAAGCCCGAGAGCCCGCTTTGCTGACGCGATGAGGTGATCCTGTCAATGCCGTACACATGGATGTCAGTACCCCGGGTTTCTGTAGCCATGATAGGCTTGTAAGGTCATCACTGGGCACTGTGGCCACGTGGACGCAACCATCGACCTTCTGGGTCGTCAGGGTGCCGGAGGGAAGTGTAGAGGCGCCAGGCGAGGGGGAGTTCTGGAGAGCAAGCATCCCCGCAAGCATTCTGAGAGCGCTGGCTGTAGACAAAGGATCACGGGTATTTCCAGGTCATAGGTGATCTTCGAACCAGCGAGACGGGCAAATCTACGTTTGTGTGAGTCGATCCTTGACTCAATGACACCTCCGGGAAGCACGATCTCTTCTTGGGTTGACAGGTATGCCGATTTGCATCGACATAGAGTAGTGCTAGCTCGCTCAATTCGCAACGAGGAAGCCGGAGCGTGATCACGTGGTCCACATTTTTTGTTGACGGACCTTAGCAACAGGCTTGTTCCCAGTAGCAACGTTAATTTTTCAATGTTGCTAGACAGAGTCTTCTGGAGCAATGTTATGTCTTGCGGTTTGGAGAACAATGAATCAAAACACGCATGCGCAAAACATTAAACGTTTTCAAATCTGATATGAAACTTGATATTATGATGGTGAAAAAAGAAATTGGGCAATTAAAAAGTCTTCAATTGATATTATAACAATCTAAACAATGGATCGAATGCAGAACAATAACACACAAATAAAAATGGGAGAACTGCTGATCAATGTTTCAAGCGTGCATAGTCTCCTTCGCGTACTCGATCAGGAACACGCGGAGGCTTTTCATAGCCTGCAGTGAGAGAGAATGACATTTGCATGTTATAGTGTGGGCCAGATCTGTCAGATATAGAACACTGGAGGCAGGTCCTTGCCAGAATGTAAAACTCCCGTTGTAACTTGCTTTAAGTATTCAGTACTCACCTTTTCTCTTGTGTTGTGGAACTGTGGGTGCATGTACATGTGGGTGTGTGTGTGTGTGTGTGTGTGTGTGTGTGTGTGTGTGTGTGTGTGTGTGGGGGGGGGGGGGAAAGATGGAGGGGGGGGAGGGAGGGGGACAAGAACAATATTCTTAATGCTGCCAGACTCACTAACCTACAACCTCTGCTAACTTTTGCTCTGCTAGCAGAAGCACCAATCTGGCTGGCTGGCTTTTGCTCTGCTAGCAGAAGCACCAATCTGGCTGGCTGGCTATGAATGTATATCATGGTACAAGGTCTGGAGATGAGACTCCTACTGACCGATTTCAAGGTGACTGTAATCCTGGTTAGTGGGGTCATATCCTGGGACGTGGGACTGTTGAAGATAGCTGTAGTCTGTGTCCAAACCATCTACCGCTGTTTTGTGGTATGTGTGTGTGTGTGTGTGTGTGTGTGGGGGGGGGCGGAGGGAGAGCATACGTAGGTCACAATTCAGGATACAGGTACCAGTAGTTGCAACTTAGCAAACTCACCAGGTTCTTCTAAGTTGACGTATTCCCTTTTCGAATCTTCAGGATTGTCGGCAAGATTCACATATTCCCTTTTTGAATCATCAGAATCGTCTGGGAGATTGACATATTCCTTTTTTGAATCGTCAGAATCGTCTGGGAGATTGACGTAGTCCCTTTTTGAATCGTCAGAATCGTCTGGGAGATTGACATAATCTGCTTGCGAATGACCAGGCTTGCTTCTTCTGCTCTCATATTGCTTCCTAATACTCTTGGGTGGTTCAGCCGGTATGTCGATAAACTCCCGATATTCACCCTCTGATTCTGGTAGACTAAAACACAAAGTGTCTAGACTGCGTGTCTGTGGTGTCACTGTCATTGTAAACGATTTGAAGTGAGTCATTTTTTCACAATCATATAAAATCAACATCTAGGCTGCTAAGGCATCTAACCCTGTTTATTGCGGAGAAAACCTGGGAAGGCTACAAAGGCAAAGTACCTCTCTTAACATACCCTTCCACACATGCAGAGGGTTACCAAGTTAATAGGTTAGAGAGAGTCAAAGAGCAGTTTCTATGATATGACATCAACAACCAGTGTTTATAGGCTGGTAATTGCAATGGTCCCATCATGCTCTTTGTCTAAGGCTCTCAGCTCAATACGACTTGTAGGAAGAAAATCCCTTCCACACAGACTCAAGAGAGAAAGGGCATAGTCCAATGGTTGGCAATTAACTCCACTGTACCCAGTGAAAAATGCATCAGCACACCTGGTACATGCACAGCACTGTTCAGTCTGTACCTTCTGTTCAGAGGAGGTCGGACACAGTTGAACTTTTACCATGCATCAGCACACCTGGTACATGCACAGCACTGTTCAGTCTGTACCTTCTGTTCAGAGGAGGTCGGACACAGTTGAACTTTTACCATGCATCAGCACACCTGGTACATGCACAGCACTGTTCAGTCTGTACCTTCTGTTCAGAGGAGGTCGGACACAGTTGAACTTTTACCTTAGCCATTCTAATTAGTAATGTTCAACCGTGTCCGACCTCCTCTGCCTTCTGTTATGCTCAATCTATTGCAATACCAGGTAGCCCCCGCTATATCTTAGGTCCTCGCCTGGAAATACTAAGTGGATCAAAGTGGAGAGACTAAGAACCATTTCTGCTTTGTCCACTACAACGTTCCAAAACTATACCACTCTAACCTTAGCCTCATTCCCAGGCCCTCATGAACTAATCCTTGGTTTGGGACTGAGCCATACCTACATTTTCTCCTTTGTGTCGGTCTTGTGGTGTGTGATTGTACATGTGGAGTCTGCCCAGGTGCCATCTCGTAGTGACCACTAATGTTCCCGTCTACGGACGCAGCTCGATTTGTTTTTTGTGGAGGTCTGTTGGTGGAAGGAGGAGGAGGGGGAAGGTCTCGAGTGTTGAAAACAGGACTAGAAGCTGTGTAGAGAGGAAAAGCTGTAAGTTGGTGAACTGATTGTCACTAGCTAATGCGCATACTGCGTTGTGCTGCAGAGTGCTGACGCATTGCTGTGATAGGGTGAGGGGGCTGACTGGAGGAAGGACGGGTGTAGGTGGAGGGTGGGGCAGGAAGGGGCCTGTTTTGTGGTGGCAGTGACGGTAGAGGCCGTGATGAAACTGTGTGTGTGTGTGTGTGCATGCGTTTGTTTAGAGGGTGGGAAGAGGTTAAGGCACGCTAGTAAGACGATAGTGGCTAAAGTTGGGTATGAGGCTACACTAGTTACTTACAAGGTTGATTTCCTGTGCCAGTATAACTGAGGGGCCTGAAAAAAAAATTACCAACATTATTAAAGGAGAGAGAATCAAGTTAAGGAGAAGAATAATATTGTGTGGCAAAAGGAGAAAAAAAAAAAGTCTGGCAGCGGTGGGATTCGAACCCACGCCATATAAATGACTGGTGCCTAAAACCAGCGCCTTAGACCACTCGGCCACGCTACCATCCGGTAGTAGAATGAATCAAATTCACAATTTGAATAGTACTCAGTTGCGTGTCTACTTACCGCGGCAGTGGATCACCTGGGCTTCGCTGCAGCTAGGGAGAAAACGGGAGTGGTAAAATCAACAAGGCCGGCCTACAATTGTATATGCATGCCAACTTTACCTTTCGTAACGGAACATCTGTTGGTGGAGACCTAAAGAATAAAATGTAATGTTACACAAAATGAGGCAACTGTGGATTCTGCAAATTTATGAAGATAGTTACCATCTGCTGTGAGCTTCACTGTGAGATCTTTGTCCATTCTCCTGAGCAAGAGAGGAAGAGAGCACTCATTACCAAAATAACATTTCAACTCCATGTACTGCTAGTCCATCATGCAGGTAGTTCAGAAGATGAATACATGTACTTGTTCCTGTTAATCATTTGAAAGATTCCTCTAGCAGTAGTTGCTAACAGGAGGTTTATATTATGCACTAGTGTTTACACAAATACATCATAAGGGATTTTTCATTTCAACTGCAAATCAAGTTTCAGAGTTGATAAGCTTCAGGAGAGAAAGAAAGGAAGAATTCCACATAAAAATCTAGTTGTAGCATTTGTTGGCATGATTTTCAAGTGGCGGTAGTACTGTATTTTGCGAGAGACACTGTTTCATGATACTCTTCTCTAGCAGCACAAAGTGTCTCCATTCTCCCATGTTGCTCACAGAATATCCCCATTCAACTCAAAACACACACAATGGTTTTTTACAAACAACCTTAAGGTATACCAATCAGGTGTACAGTGGACTCTAGCCTCGTTTCCAGGACACATGGGCTCCAAATATCCTACAAATATAAGTATCACAATTCTGGGAAAGAATGTTGAATGCTTATTAGCTTTGGTGGGCTCGGGTGTCTTTTGACATGTTTCTCCCCAGGCCTACAAAGAACAAGACTACTCCTCCATCCTTAACTCCAAGCTCTATACCAAAAGTAGACTTAGTTCATTAGTACCTCCACACCAAATTGAAAAATACACTGAACTGTGCCAGGTGTTTGGATTTGTGTTGACACTGTAACTTGAGCAGTATACAATGGAGGGGGAAGGGGGGGGGGGGGGGGGGGGGTGACATCACACACATATGCACACACACACACATGCACACATGCACACACACACACACACACACACACACACACACACACACACACACACACACACACACACACACACACACACACACACACACACACACACACACACACACACACAACCACACACACGACCAGGTAGACAATGGAATTCAAGTAATTCAACCTGGAGATGCAAGATCAATGGGGCATGCCATTGCATGCATTGAGGAGCATTCACCTGTGGAATAAACAATCTCATAGCCGAGCGACCACCCCACATCTACACTTTGCTTAAATGGAAAAAATAACTCAATATGGTGGAGGTTAACTGAACCAGAACTTGAATAGAGAAGGAAGTCATATGATTCCCACCAGTTCCTGCTATTGAAACCAAAAGGATTATCTCATGGTTAACATCTTCTGTGAACACTATACCAACACACAAATTAAAGGAGTATGTGTTCCTGTGTGAAAGCTTTTGGCACACAGCTGGGTAGCAGGCCCATTGCGAAACAGGCTTGGGAATGAGTCTAACGTCTGTGCTGGTTGGCGTACCACTTGTCCACTGTAGAGAACTTTATTCAGAGTGCCTATCCATTGCTGCTTGTCCTCAATGCACTCTGCAGCCAAGTGGTAGATACGATCCTGTGTACACACATCAAAGACATACTTGTGACCCTTGATTGTCTCTCGGTTAGCAATCTCTCTGCACTTGTTTAAGTCAATTTCTCCTGTGTGTGTAGGAGGGAGATGGTGTGGGAAAGTTGAAAGAGAACAGTGGAGAGAATGTTACACTGAAAGTGAATACGGATGCAACATTTGAAGCAGCCAACAATTCTACTTTTATGAATCATCCATATGCATCATTATTCACTAATTGCCACATATCTTTGACCATAAATCACAGTGTTTCTGCTATTGGGCCATTCATTCCAATAGCCACTTTTGGTGCAAATATATACAAGTGCTTATGGTGGGACAAGCATGTAAACAGCCACATGATAGGAGATCACAGCTTTTATAACATACCTTGGTATCCTACTATACACCGTTATAGAAACCTTTCAAAAGAAGGCACAGAGAAACCTTCCAACAAAAAGCTTGCTACCCTGAAGTTGAATGAAGACTATGCTACTACGGTAATAAACAGCAAATTCAAACAATGTGATCTCTAATACAGACAGGCAGATAGCTGGCTACAGATAATAGCTGTTCGCCTCCCGCAAAACTCGACCATGCTCCCACGCCCCCTTCTTGAACGTCAAAACATCTGATCTTGCTGGTGTTCGCATACCTTTGGGGTTGCCCAGTTTCTTTGCCTCCATTTCACTTTGGTAATACACGAGCCGCACACAGCGCGGTGCCAGCGGGTAGACGAGCTTCGAGTCCAGCAGCACAAACCAGCGCTTGTGCCATTGCGCCACTGGCTTGTCCGGCGGGCTCTTGGTGAGATACCCCGCCTTCACGATCTCGCCACGTTGCATCTTTTCCACTGCTACTGCTTGCAAGTTTTTCGCTCGAAATCGTCTGTTAGTAGCTGCGGCAATTAGTAGTTCAGCCACTAACTATTCCAAACATTTCCGTTTGGGAGTGAGAGGGGGGCGTGGTCAACGTGGCTGCTGCTCAAAATAAGTAAGGATGTCTGTTTTCAACTGGCACGATCTAGTGCATATCAAAGATGAGCACCTCAAGGAAGTGTACGAGAAGGTACATAAGCGTCTTCTTGCCTGTTGAATAGTACATTGCCATCAATGGAAGATTGCAGGAAAGAGTTAGTCTCGCAAGCCGGACCCTTTCCGTTCCGAAGCGCCGATCGCTTTCAGTATTTGCTGGAAAGGGTCTGGCTTGCAAGACTAGGAAACAGTAGATAGCTAGATATAAGGAAATTATTTCCTCTCGCAGCTGTGTGCCACGTGCACATACAGTTCATATACAAGGTTGCAGGAAAACAGCTACAGTGTATGAGGATTAGGATGAAATTATTTTCTCTTCCTCTCAGCTGCGAAGGTATATTGAAGGCAACTTTGCTGTGCTTTCGTGCTGTGACCTCCTCCAGATCTCAGATTTTCCTCTCCCATCGGCATCATCGTCAGACAGAGCTGGCAGCCATGTCATGCTGAAGATCGTCCATTGGGCCCACATCAAGTACAACCACAGACACGCACTCACCTCCAAGGCACTACAAGAGGTGGTGTACACCAACCAATTATTACACACTAGCCTACACTACTTCATTCTCATGCCTTCCCAACTTCAAGTTTTCTTACAATCTTTCTGATGACTTAGTAAGCAGTCCAAAAGTGGATGGTAAAAAGGCCTGGAAACACAGCTAATATAGCGTCATTAACATTAATTTGTGGCTTAGTGTATCATTTACTTTGTTGCTGGGTGGAATGTATAGTTAGGAGACGTACAAGGGTCTAAAGAACTTTCTACTTTATGAATCAAACTCCCATTTTTCCTCATTAAAGACTACTTTGCTCGGACACCCTCACCTGCAGGTGTTCCACTTCCTGGAAACGGCTCCTCTTCTCTGTATCCTCGATGACTTCCTAGAAGAATTGGATGCAGTATTTCTCAAACACGAAACTCACTCGACTGACCCCCCACAGGATGAGGGGCATGGCAAAATGAGTGAGGGTGTGAAGGGTGTGGATGGGGAATATGTGGAGCTGTTAGAGATGTACTGTCTGTTGCGGCTATGCCTGTTGGATGTGCGACACAACTGGGGGAATTTGACGAGGGTGGCACTGGGTGACCACGGAAAGTATGCAGGTATGTGTGTGGAGGCTGCATTGACCATTTTATGCAACGTCATGTGGCCTGCTGACTCAGCATTATTTCAGTGTTCGCTCTTTGTTGTATGTATGTGTGTGTGGTGCATTATACTATATGTAATGTACAGCAGCAAGTCATGTGATCTGCAACTGACTCAGCACAATTCCTCTTGTCTGTGGAGGTTTTGCAGATGAGTATCGTCCAATGCTCCAGTCGTCCCTGCGACAGCTGGTGACACATTGTGCCTCTCTCCTCCACCTCCTTCTCCCAAAGGAAGATGGGGGGAGCCCCCCGAGGTATGTGGCTCTCTGCAAGAAACTCAAACTCACAGAGAAGGTTAGTTGGCAAGACCCTCCACTGCTGTGGGCAGCACATAGGCCACTTGATCAAATTGTCATGTTAGTGGTAGTGTGTGTGTCAAAGAGTAAATATTTACACTCTACAAGACGATAACTAGTGTAAATAGTCTCTCAGTCTGCCAATTGTTACCACTTCGTTATCACTTCTGTCTTTCTGTCCTTGTCTTCCCCACCTCATCCCTCCCAGGAGCGAGAAGCTCTGAACTATATTTTCATTCAAAATACTGGAGTGCTTTTTGCCAAGGTAGGCTCAACAGTTACAGTATCCTGAGCAGACCCCTACTGACCTTCCCCCCTCCCCTCTCCCAGCTGTACCGCCGCTTCTCAACTCCCTCCCATTCCTCCTCCCTGAGTGGGTCTCATCCCTCCTCCATGGCTCTTGCTGCAGCTGCCTTTGCCGAAATGAACGGACGAGAAATGTGTATGTACATGTAATTAGACTACTACGTACTTTCACACAACCATTGCTTATTAGTAAGTGTACAGAGTTCGTTGTTGCTTAGTAACTGAGTTCTATGTGGGTATGGTTGTTATTCAAATCACCATAGAAACTAGCCAAAGGGTCTACTGACTGTGATATATTGTATGTCCACACATGCAGTGGAGTTCTTTGATAGCAGTCGTCTTCATATAGAGCAGGAGCTGCTGGAACCAGATGACGAGTTTTCCTCGCTCTCCACGACCTCATTTTTGCGGATACCTAGCACTGTCCTCAAAGCATGGTGAGGGGTGTGGGTGTGAGGAAGTGAAGAGGTGAAGAAGTGAGGGCTGGGTGTGAGGATAAGGAGTGAGGGAGTGAAGGATGAGGGGTGAGGGAGTGGGAGTGTGAAGGGTGAGGGTGCTCTGTTGTTCCCAGTTGTGGCTGCACAATAACTGCAGAGGAGCTGTACAAGATTGACAAGACGGCCATGGCTGATGTGCTAGCAGCAGAACAAACAAGGGAGGACACACAGAACAAGCCATCTGCTAGGGCTATATCTCCTGAGGGGAAGAGAGAGGAGGAGGAGGAAGAGGAGACAAAGGAAGGGGAGGAGGAGGGAGATGTGGAACTATCTTTAGAACTGGAGGAGATTTTGAAGACTTGTGATGCAATTCAACAGACTACCTCTCGTGTGGGGGGTGTGGGTACTGGTGATGGGGAGGAGGGAGAGAAAGGAGAGGCTGGTGAGGAGTGTGTGCTGTGTAGTCATAGTAACATGCTTACTGCAGTTTTGCCATTTGTTGCAGTGGAGGATTCAACAAAGCCGGCACCCTACAAAAGTGACCTTGGGTACCTCGAGGATAACTTCCAGGTCAGTGGATGCATGTCTTCACGTGCTAGCTCGTGAGACAAACTCTGAACTGCTTGACTTCTAGGTGACACCTCTACATACACCTTATTCCCCCCCCCCCCCCCCCCCCCCCCTCACACACACACACACACACACACACACAGCTGATAGAGACACTGGTGAAGATTCGCAAGACAGAGATGAGTGATGACAGCCTCCTCCTGAGGCCAGACCAGAAGAAGCCAGAGGCTGTGATTCGAGAGATGAAGGCAAAAGCTAGGAGTCTCAGGTGAGTGGGGGAGTAGTGTGTGTGAGAGGGGAGGGAGAGAAGTGCATGTGTGAGGTAGGGATGGTGGGAGGAGTGTGTGTGAGAGTACTTGCAGGTATAATTATTAGGGGATATCCGGATGTGGTTTTCATATGTAATATTGATGTTGTCTATAATTAGAGCAAAGATTGACCAGAGGATGGAAGCAACCCACAAGCAGGGAAGTGAGTCTCCTGGTGTGAAATTCTCAACTGCATCCTGTACTGTACCTCCTCCCCCCCCCCCCTCCCCCCACCTCCACACAGCATGGCTTCCTCGTCTAGAGCGTCTAGCTGAGCTACGCAAGCTGGACCAATTTGAGAGCAATGTCCTCCTGATCCTCACTGGCTCCATGGTGTCTCGCAACCTCAGGAACTCCGGTGAGTGGCAAGGTCCAGGTTTGTACAAGTGACAATGACAAGGCACATGTACTTCTGCAGGTAACCATGGTGATGCCATATTTGGTCATCACCTTAACATTGGCTCCCTGATTGGTCTGTTTTGTGAGGACCTACAGGAGCAAATTGAGTCACGAATCTACTTCTACAAAAACTCAAAACTGGTACGTAACCATGTTCTCCTCTAGTACAGTGTAGACCATACATCTCTCTCTCCCTCCCCCCCACCCTCCCTCTCTTTTTTCCCCCTTTCCTTTCCCTCCCTCTCTTTCTGCCTCCTCCATTTCTTTTTCCTCCCTCCCTTTCCTCCCTTTCCTCCCCTTCCTCCCTTCCTCCCTTTCCTCCCCTTCCTCCCTTTCCTCCCCTTCCTCCCCTTCCTCCCCTTCCTCCCTTTCCTCCCCTTCCTCCCCTTCCTCCCTTTCCTCCCCTTCCTCCCCTTCCTCCCCTTCCTCCCCTTCCTCCCCTTCCTCCCTTTCCTCCCCTTCCTCCCCTTCCTCCCTTTCCTCCCCTTCCTCCCCTTCCTCCCCTTCCTCCCTTTCCTCCCCTTCCTCCCCTTCCTCCCTTTCCTCCCCTTCCTCCCCTTCCTCCCCTTCCTCCCTTTCCTCCCCTTCCTCCCCTTCCTCCCTTTCCTCCCTTTCCTCCCCTTCCTCCCCTTCCTCCCCTTCCTCCCTTTCCTCCCTTTCCTCCCCTTCCTCCCCTTCCTCCCTTTCCTCCCTTTCCTCCCCTTCCTCCCTTTCCTTTCTCCCCTAAGGTATCAGAGGGTCTTGTCCATGTGTCAGACCCTCCCCTGCACAGTCGAGGGAACTTTCTTGACTCAGTGGTGGAGCTGGACCGCAGACTTCTTGACTACATTGTTGGGCTGGACACAGAGATCAACGAACTGGTGGATGGAAGTGTATGTGGTAGTGCAATAGTTGATTGGGTAACACATCATGTATTCTCCTTACAAAAATTGCATGCAGGATCTGTACACTCCGGATGTGACACTGAGTGACGTCGCGTTGCCAGAGGAGCATCGACAACTGCTCTTGAACACATTTACATCTTTTGAACAATTCCAGAAGGTCAGACTATCATCTAACAATAATCAGCCAATCAAGTCTCAAATTGTGCTGTTAGGGTAAGACTAAGTTGTCAGTCTGGCCATTTCCCCCTTGGACATGTAAGGATCTTGGCTTGTCTAGTTTGAGACGTCTGGTTGGTGGGACCAGACGTCTGGCTCCATTTGTTAATTTTCCCCCTCAGACATGTAAGGATCTTGGCTTGTCTAGTTTGAGACATCTGGTTGGTGGGACCAGACGTCTGGCTCCATTTGTTAATTTTCCCCCTCAGACATGTAAGGATCTTGGCTTGACCACAAAAGGAACAGCCAAGGGGCTCTGCCTGCTCTTCTACGGACCCTCTGGCACTGGTGAGTCTCAATGCTGGTAAGTCAGGTGCCAGTGAGCCCAATACGTCTCTGGCTCTGATGAGGCTCAGATGTCTGGCTTCAGTGAGTCCCAGACATCTGGCTTCAATGAGTCCAGATTTCTGGCTCCAGTAAACTCCAGATGTCTGGCTCTGGCCTTTTGCTCTGGTAAACTCCAGACATCTGGTTTGAGACATCTGGCTCCAGTGAGTCCAGCCATCTTGCTCCAGACATATGGCTCCAGACATCTAGTTTGAGACGTCTGGCTCCAGTGAGTCTAGCCATCCTGCTCCAGACGTCTGGTTCCTGTAAGTTCAGATGTCTGGCTTTGGCAATTCAAGACTTCTAGCTTTGGTAGGACCAGACATCCGGCTCCGGTGAGTCCAGACGTCCAGCTTTGGTAGGACCAGATGCCTGGCTCTGGTGGGACCAGACGTCTGGCTCCAGTGTGTCAAGACGTCCGCTGGGACCAGATGTCTGGCTCTGGTGAGTCTAGACGTCCGGCTCCAGTGAGACCAGACGTCCGGCCCAGTGAGTCCAGACGTCTGGGTCCGGTGAGTCTAGACTTCCGGCTCCGGTGGGTTCAGGTGGTGGGTTCAGGTGTCTGGCTCCGGAGATGTCTGGCTCCGGTGAGTCAAGACGTTTGGCTTCAGTGAGTCCACAGATCTTGCTCTGGTGGGTCCAGACGTCTGGCTCCAGCGAGGCCCAGACATCTGGTTCCAGTCAGTTTCAGATGTCTAGCTCCAGTCAGGTCCACAGGTCTGGCTCCAGTGTGGCTGCAACTTCTCAGTTTTGAATTTGCCTCACTGATTGTACCCACTTCTAGGTAAGACGATGACAGCTAATGCAGTTGCAAACTACCTTCACAAGAAGGTCCTGCTAGTGACCGTATCTGTACTTCTTGAAAAAGACCTTACCAAGGCAAGCTCGCATTACATCATCATTGCCCAACTGCTAAGTTGTATTGTGTCACTATCTGTGTCTCTCCTCAGGAGCTGCTACGGTTTCTGTTCCGGGAAGCTAAGATACACAATGCCGTGCTGTTCTTTGACGAGTGTGAGCCATTGTTTGAGTCACGTGACACCCGGCCCAATCCCACCCTTGGCGTGATGCTCACCGAGGTAGGTCCGTGAAAGAGTGAGGAGATGAGGGGTGAGGAGAGGATGCACACTAATCTCACATCCATACTTTTCCACATGTAGATTGAGCAGTATGATGGGATCATTATCCTAGCAACTAACAGACACCAAGACCTGGACGAAGCCATGCACAGGAGGTGTGCACTCACACATGTAATCTTGTATACATACAACTTATTCTCCTTCCTTCCTCTTCCTCCTTCCTCTCCCTCCTTCCTCTTCCTCCCATCTCCCCCTTGCCCTTCCTCTCTCCATCTATCTCTCCCAGGATTCAGCTCTCACTTCCATTCTCTGTACCAGACTACGCTCTCCGAGTGGAGATATGGAAGTCCCACGTACCAGGTACATCTTCCTCAACACTCATGAGGATCATCTTCCTCAACACTCATGAGGAACATCTGTTGTTCTATGAGTCAATGTAGTTTATCCCTCACTTCTACAGCTGCCATATCGTCTGATAGAATCAGTTGGACCAATTTAGCCCTAGGGTATGAGCTGACTGGTGGTCTCATTCGCAATGCAGTCCTCTCTGCTCTCTCTCTGGTCATCAAACATGGTGGGGGAGGTGGTGAGGGAGGTGGTGGGGGAGGTGGTGAGGGAGGTGGTGGGGGAGGTGGTGAGGGAGGTGGTGAGGGAGGTGGTGAGGCTGATCAGTTGGTTGTAGAGGAGGAGCACCTTGCCAAGGGGGCACAGCTGCAGCTCAGGTGTGTGTGTGTGTGTGTGTGGGGGGGGGGGGGGGGGGGTTGCTGAGTGTCGGGGGGTGAGTGGGACATTATGATGGTCACACACACACACACACACACAGAGGTCTCCTAGAAATGGTGGACTTTGAGCGTCGGGTGATCCCGACCTTTGGCCTACAGGACCTCGTTCTTGACAACACTGTTCAGCAAAAGCTGGACTCCATTCTCAATAGTGGAAAAACTCAGAAGTTCATCTCTGCCCAGTGGGGGTTTGGCTCGAGTGAAAACGTTGCCCACTGCCAGGGTATCACCTGTCTTCTTTGTGGGGGGCCTGGTGTGGGAAAGTCAGCCATTGCACACGCCATTGCATATGAACTGGGACAACCCATCAAGGTCTGTCACAGAACTGGGCAGCATTTGGAGTATACTCCTCCTGTATACTACTGTATACTCAAGTCTTGTATACTACGGTATACTACTGTATACTCAAGTCTTGTATACTCAAGTCTTGTATACTCCTGTATACTACTGTATACTCAAGTGTAATGCTCCTGTATACTCCTGTATACTACTGTATACTCAAGTCTTGTATACTACTGTATACTCAAGTGTAATGCTCCTGTATACTACTGTATACTCCTGTATACTACTGTATACTCAAGTGTAATGCTCCTGTATACTCCTGTATACTACTGTATACTCAAGTCTTGTATACTACTGTATACTACTGTATACTCAAGTGTAATGCTCCTGTATACTACTGTATACTACTGTATACTCAAGTGTAATGCTCCTGTATACTCCTGTATACTACTGTATACTCAAGTGTAATGCTCCTGTATACCCATTATAATCTTGTATACTCCTATTATTTCTGCAGGAGGCCAACTGCACCGAGCTGCTCTCCCACTCCATCACAGTGAGTCCACGTCATCAGCGAGGAGTGGCAGCTTTCTTCAAAGATGCACAGAAGGCAAATGCCATCATTGTCCTGGACGGAGCTGAGATATTGCTGGGAAGCACTTCCAGTGAGTAGTCCGCATGGAAACAGTAGCTAGGTTTCTAAGAGTACTTCCCTTCTTCTCCCATCACACACACAAGACTCTCTGATGTCGGGTGTGGTGGGCTGTGAGCACTACACACTTGCCCATCAGGTGGAACACTTTGGGGGTGTGGTCATCCTAACCTGCCGCCAGGCAGTGGGGCAACTAGACCTGAACAGGCTGCCAAAACTAAGGTGGGTGGGCGGGGCTATTACCTGTTACTTGGCAACTTGTGTGTGTAAGTATGTTCAGTATATACCTGTTTGAAGTAAGCACCCGGTGCTGTATAGTTGTCCTGGAGGTAGCCTCATTGTCAGGCTCCTCCCCAGCTTCACAGACCATGGGGGAGGAGCCTGGGAACAAGGCCACCCTGGAGGAAGCCCCGAGGGTAGCTGGCCCTACTGTTCAGATCTGTACAAGGTCTTATTGTCTCCTCCTCTGCAGACATGTGATAGACCTCCCCCTTCCTGGTGTGGAGCTGAGGGAACAGCTATGGAAGAAACTGGTACCAAAGAGAACCCCGATGGCCACAGACATTGACTTCAGGGGGCTAGCAGAACGGTACCAGCACCACTCTGAACTATAAACATGTGGATGCTTCTAATGACTCATTTCTCCTCCCTCAGGTTTGATTTCAGTGGTGGTGAGATCGCCTCTGTCATCTGCACAGCGGCTGAGGCAGTTGCACAGCACCCCACCTCCCCACCAGCCCTCATCACAAACACAGAACTGTTTGCAGCTGCTGAGCAAGAGCTGAAGAAGAGACAGGAGAGAAGCAGCCCGGCCTTCCTCTCCATCTTCCAGTGATGAAACTTGGAAGCGTGTTTCACTTTTGTCTATCAGGACTTGTGGATCATACATAATTTCATGACGCCACATTCTCTGGGCTTTGGCTTTGCAAGACTACCATGCACATAACATGTAGGCCTATGGTGGGAAATGTAGAAGCACATGGGAGATCACTGTATGTTGATCATTAAACTCTGCTTGGTCAAAGTTGTTGGGCCCTATACCAGGGGCTCTAGCATCCAACTACAAGGGGTAGTCACTTATATGTCGCCTGTAGAAGCGTTTGCGACCGCGATCAATCGGCAAAAAGTGTGCTTGATCGTCCCCCCCTGACCGCTTGATTTTCAAGGGTCAACGGTCAAATTGCAGCCGCGCGCTCTTGATTGTTGATTTTTAGCAGTTCGGAGGTCACCTTGATCCCTTGCTGATGAAACACTTTCCTGTTAAAAATGAAAATTTATCTATCTATCTATCTATCTTGATCGGCCCCCCGAAAGGGCTTTGATCGCTTGATTCAGTTTTGATCCCGGTTGCAAACGCTTCTACACGGGGCACATAAGTGACTACCCCTTGAACTAGCATCCGGAAGGTCCTGGATTCAATTCCCAGTGTAGACTACGGTGCTGGGAAGCACACGCGTGGCATGTAGTCTCACGGAGCCAGACTCTCACACGAAAAGCGGCCCGTATCTCCCGCTTTTCGTGTGAGAGTCTGGCTCCGCGAGACTACGTGGCATGCACTATAACGCAGAACGGCGTGGAGTCCTAGCCTCGTTCCCAGGCTCTCCTTAGCGGGGATAGCCTGAGAACTAGAGGAGGTTGGAAGCTGGTAATTAGTGGTATGCGCAAAGTAGCTACCTGATGACGTAATCATACGGGCTGCCACATAGAGGCCCATAGTGAAAGGTGAAATCGATTTACACAAACAGCTCTCGTTTGTTTGGGACGAAACTTGCTCAGTGGATACTGCCAGGTGAGCTCTAGATCGACAGCTATGGCATTTTATGACGCGCAAAATCGGAAACACTTAAATACTTCGCGTATCAGGAAGAGCTATAGACCTTTTACGCTGCACCGTTTACTATAGGAATGCGGAGTAGAGCGGAAGTAAAGTGCCACGCCCACTGGTGGGAAAGTTGCGTTGTGCAGCTGCCTTGCACCGTGTTGAAGACAGGCGATGAGCGAGTAGTACAGAAAGTTAGATGCTGTTGCGCAGAGCAGATACTTAGAGGAACTAAAGTTGCTTGATCCTGAAGAGAAGGATGATCTTAGTTATTCGACTAAAGACGTGCATGTGCACATTAAAAATTTGGTCGGACGAAATCCAATCTGCATGACCGCTTGCTACGACCATGTACACACAATTCTACGGTTCATTACCTGATATAAAATGTTCATTGCAGATTCTTGAATGTGGTGTAGGTTGCCAGTCTTTTCTGCGCACAGCAACCACCCATCTCTCGCATCCCTCTGTGTTAGCTACAGGAAAACGGTAGAAACTGAGACCTTTTTTTTACTAACATAGTTGGTGCAGCCGACAACACAACAGTTATTAACCATCTGTCCTGCAGGTGTTAAAATTTTCAACAAAAATACAACTCTGTGAATTTGCAGGCCGACTGTGCAGCTGTGTGAGCGCGCGTATCTTTCCCACCAAGGGGCGTGGCACTTGCACTTCCGCATTTACGCAAAATCCCGTAAACTAAGCCCGCGTAAAAGGTCTATAGAGGTCAATCTAGAGCTCACCTGACAGCATCTACTGAGTGAGTTTCGTCCCAAACAAACGAGAGCTGTTTGTGTGAATCGATTTCACCTTTCACTATGGGCATAGATATATGACACGGAACAGGATTGGAAACTGGCCTATTTCCAGTAATTAGCGCGGACCATCCGCGTTTGGCGGGAAAATCACGTATAAGGGTCAGAGATCAGGTCGGGTGTGCGTTATTTTTAAGCAGCAATCGCCTACTCGCGAGACTCAGGACGCCCGACTTTGTCAATGCAACTAGAACTTCGGCATCATCTCAACGATTGGAGTGCAAGTGAAGAGTCAGAGATGAAAGAGAAGGCTGTTAAGAGATACTGCACAATGAATGAGTACTTGTAAAAATGTTACTATTGGAAAGTTATTGGAATAGTATCAATATTTGCAGATGGATAAAACATGAATGCATGAAAAAAAGAATTGTAATTGTGGTTTGTAAGTAAACCAGCTAAGGGTCGGTATCATAGAGGCATGCTCCAATGGAATAGAAAGTGAGTCCACTGATTCTCCTGTACTTCTTGAGCAAGCCTCAGTTTCCTCTTCCCTATACCTGTAACAAAATATATCCATAATTTGCTAGCATACAGAAATAGAGAGCTTTCAGTCAGTATCAAACCATGGCGGTTCGAGTGAAATGAACAGCTAACTAGCTTTATTACAAGCAACACGAGTTACCAGGATTGTAGATATTGGTTTATCCCATTAGACCAATCTTTTATCTACCCAATGGTACCAAAAAGCCTTTGCCATACTGTATACCTCTTTAGATTTGGTCCCACATAACTAGGTATCAACAAGACCTCACCAAAAAGTGGAAAGTGGTTCCTAACACGTTCCTATACCGCCTGTACCCATTTAGAGCCCCCCTCCCAATAGAGCTATCTGTAACTTGTACGTCGATGCTCTCACTTACTTTTGTAGCCACCTGGTAGCGTCACTCCAGTCCCACAAATCCTCCTCTCTTATCTTCACAAAAAGATCACCTCCAGATACAGCCGCTACTCGCAATCATCACCTTCTACAGTCTATTAACACAAACGCGGATGGCTCGCGCCGCTCAGTACGTGAACAATACGCGCACGTGACTTGTTTCCAATCCTGTTCCGTGTCGTCATATATCTATGCTATGGGCCTCTAGCTCTATGGCAGCCCGTATGATTACGTCATTCACGTAACTACCTCGCGCTTAATGAGCTGAAATCTCCAACTGTCACCAACCAAGCCACTGCTGACAAGGAAGTCAATCAAAGTATTTTGAAGAGAGTTGATGCCATTCTGAAAGAAAAAAATATAGAGTGTCCTCTACCAGGGGGGAAGAAGCACGTGGCACTTGCAATAGCAAGAGACAAAACTGGAGCTGATGAACTGGCAAAAATGTGGAATGAGAAACCAGAGTATGGTGTAGCAGAAGCATATCACAGTAGTCTCAAGAAAGGTCCTCTCGATGCAATAATGGAAAGGTTGCTTAAAGGTGAGCTGCAGTTACTTGTCATTGTTGAAATGTTGTTGGAAGGATTCGATTTCCCACCCATCAGCATTGCTGCAATTGCCACTGGCATCAGATCTCCCGTGAAGTTTGCCCAGTTCATAGGGAGGGCACAGCGAGTTGTACGAGCACCTCCAGTGGTAGAGCAAAATGGCATTGCTAATATCATTACACATGCATACTATAAGCAGTCTGAAAACTATAAAACATTTGAAGAAGAGCTCCTGATTCCTGCAGTTGACGATGAGGAGCTCAGTATGTGACCTAATATTAAAAACTTGATCATAATGGCTACAGCTATCATATAGGTTTTTGTGTATATCTTACTACACATTAGCCTCGTACCCACTCCTCTTTGATTTTTCAAGCGCCTGGGTACGAGGCTAACTACACATGTACCCTTTAGATAATTAGTTTATGCAAACTCTACTTATATGCAAGTGTATTTTTGTTGTGCATAATGTTCTGAGAAACTAGCCTCGTACCCAGGCGTGGAGGAGGGGGAGGAGAAAGAGCTTTTCTCCTCCCCCTCCTCCGCGCCTGGGAACAAGGTTACTGAGAAACATGCATATGTATGCATACATGTTCATGACATGGTATGTTCTATAGGAACCTTATTCCCAGGCTCTTCCTGCTAATCCCCTTCTTAGCAGTGAGAGAGTGAGAGTCTGGAAACAAAGGAAAGCAGTTCTTGCACTGCACAACACCATAACAGTATGGGCTATTGCTTTCACACCATGTCCAGAAGTGCTCTTGGAAAATATCATATAACATGTGACCTCTCACTGCACATTTGTTCAATGACAGTGGGTACATTAGATAGCAGATGACTGGATAACTGGTTATTATTACAGAAACATACCGCAGTGTTATCTATCAGTTGTGATCATGACTTGTGGCTCACATAGGGAGAACTTAGAAGCCAGAGTGTGCAAGCAGTCACACAAAAGATCACTCTATGCTGCAAAACTCTGATTGCTCAAAGCTTAAATCTATGTCAGCCATTTGCAAAGATATATCAGCACTATGGATGATGATGCACAGAACTAAATTGCATGGTCCAACTGATTCCGTCAGATGCTGCGCTATGGCAGCTACAGCATCTTCTGGTGCCTAAAAATGAACACAGGCCAAGTCTGTCAAATGAGATAATCCCTCCACATCTTTTTTTGTCAGTTGTTGGTGGCAGATTCTGGTACATATGTGTTGAAGGGTGGTCTCATTTTGCAGTTCTTTCCGCACTCTCTCATCATCAAACATGGTGGGGGAGGTGGTAAGGATAATCGGTTGGTTGTACAGGAGGGCCAGCTGCAGCTCAGGTGCATGTGTGTGAGAGGGCGATGGTCACACACACACACACAAAGAAGATGATGGGTGTGGTGGACTGTGAGCGCTACACCCTTGCCCACCAGGTGGAACACTTTGGGTGTGTGGTCATCCCTACTTGCCGCCAGGCAGTGGGGCAACTGGACCTGAACAGGCTGAGGTGGGTGGGTGGGGACTATTACCTGTTACTTGGCAACTTGTGTGTGTGTACGTATGTTCAGTATCTGTATTCTGAAGTAAGCACCCGGTGCTTAGTAGAACTGTAGAGCTCTCCTGGAGGTAGCCTCCTTGTCGGGCTCCTCCCAGCTTCAGACATTGACTTCAAGGGGCTAGCAGAACGGTACCAGCACCAGTCTGAACTATAAACAGGTGGATGCTTCTAATGACTCGTTTCTCCTCCCTCAGGTTTGATTTCAGTGGTGGTGAGATCACCACTGTCATCTGCACGGCAGCTGAGGCAGTTGCACAGCACCCCACCTCCCCACCAGCCCTCATCACAAACACGGAACTGTTTGTAGCTGCTGAGCAAGAGCTGAAGAAGAAACAGGAGAGAAGCAGCCCGGCCTTCCTCTCCATTTTCCAGTGATGAAACTTGGAAGCATGGCAACAGTGTTTTCCACTTTTGTCTTCCAAGATTTGTGGGCCACCTATATCACAGCAAAAACAAATTGGTTGTTTTAACCTCAGAGTGGTTGCCCTGGTTGCAATCAAGCTGAAGAGACAGTGGTATAACTAGAGACTAATTGCATAAGGCGACCAGAAAGCCAACTGCCTGATGCATAAACAACAGGGCCCAGTTCATCTTACAACCACAATACACTCGCAACCAACAGAACATCTGTGAGGGAGTCATTACAAATACATTTCATGCTCTTAATGCAAGCAAGTGATTCCCTCACAGATGTTAGCTAGTAGCTAGTTACTATCAGCAAGCTAGGATCATGGTTGTAAAACAATCATGGCGGCTGCCTCTCTAGTTGCCTTATAATGCAATTAGTCTGATCTGTAATACCAAAGTAAACAGCTCATAACCAGTGGTGTACAGTGGCGTAGCTAGAAGCTGACAGTTGGTAGGGCACAAGTACAGACTGGGAACGAGACATGTACTTGGGTAGGCGTGGTTTGTAGACACATGTCTGTCGTACTCAGTAGACGAAGAGAAGCCCAGCGTGCCTGGCGGTTGCTCGAATGAAGCTACGTACGTACAGCACTGTTACACTTGCGGTTGTGTAGCTCCAGTAAGTGAGAAAGCCGGACGGTAGGGCTCCAGTTGGTAGGGCACTTGCAGCAGTTGGTAGGGCCTAGGCCCTACCAGGCCCTACCTTAGCTACGCCACTGGTGGTGTAGCCAGGTCATTGGTATTGGCCGGGCACCTGCTGTACGCTAGCTCTAGGAGTCTAACAACACTAGCGCTCGCGCGAGATTGCGTGACATGAGTGGGACAAACATGGTGCTTTGGCCGGGCACGTGCCCGGCCAGGCCCGGCCTTCGCTACGCCACTGCTCATAACCACTGTCTCACTGCAACCAGGGTAACCACTCTGTGGTTAAAACAATCAAATGTATAGGGTGTAGCACTCATCACTCAACTCGGATTGGTCCAAGTTGTCAGGCTAAATTTCAGCCCCACCCATGGAGGTACAAAAAAGGCCCAGTAAAATTAAACCACTTAGTTACCACTAAGTGGTTTAATTTTACTGGGTATAAAAGTATTCAAGAAAAACCACACAAGGGAGGTGGGTCAAACTGTGGCCTCCAAAGACAAATTGTTAATTGCTATATCATCTGGACCCTCCCCACCCACTGCCAGTTGTCCATGCAGTGAGGCACAGATCTGCTCAGGTCTTTAGTTTCACTAGCAAATGACAATGTCTTCAGTTGACCTCCCAGGGACTGTGGCTGGCAAGGCTGGAGGAGGGCAGCCAGTGAGCAGGTGAATACTGATTTTGATTTTTTCCTGTTCTGAGGAAAACTTTCCAGCATGTAAACTTCGTCTCCACAGCATTGCAGTTGCTATAGAGAGTGGATGTGCATGGGCACACTGACTTGCATATAGCTTAACCCCAGACCACACACGATGAGCTTTCTATCACAGCCTACAGCCTTGCCCCGTGAATTTTATGCTTGGTCCAATCTCTACTAGGTATGCTAGTCAGATGATTCATCGTGGGGTGACCCTTAACAACCAGCCAGTGCATGGCACATAAACCATGCATACAGCACGGTTTGTGTTATATGAGCAAACAAGCGTTGTATACGCAACACACATGTGCAATGCAGTCTCACTAGTGTGGGGCTTACTTAGGCTTGCCCCAATAACAATACCCCTAAAGTCAAAATGTATCCTTCAAGTCTGACATCTGAAGAAGTTGCATCATAGAAAAATAGTGCACATGAATGTACAACCTACACACACTGACAAACTACACACAGTAAATGGGAATTGCTGTTGGATGGTTGCACAATAAATATTACAGTGTGCAGGTGGTGGAGGTACTAGGGGTGTGGATATGGGGGTCGTGAGGGGTGATAGGGAGGAGGGTGTGGGTGAGGAGGGGGAGGTCTGTAGCGTGGGTACATTCCATGAGGGAGAGGGGGGCGTGGGGGGTACATGGGATGAGGAGGAGGATAGAAATGTGTCTGCATAGGTCCAGAGTACCGAGGGGGAGGGGGCGAGATCCCTCTGTGGTAGGGAGAACCATGTGGTTTAGTGAGAGAGTCTCGCACTTTGGTCTTGTTGGCTGGGAAGGAGAGAGGAGTGACAATGTCATCCATGATACACTCACTCACTCACTCACTCACTCACTCACTCACCCACCCACCCACCCACCCACCCACCCACCCACCCACCCACCCACCCACCCACCCACCCACCCACCCACCCACCCACCCACTCACTCACCCACCCACCCACTCACTCACTCACTCACTCACTCACTCACTCACTCACTCACTCACTCACTCACTCACTCACTCACTCACTCACTCACTCACTCACTCACTCACTCACTCACATTGATAATATTCATTGATTTCTATGTTTGGAACAAGCTCTTTGACCTTCTGAATTACCTGTGAGGAGAGAGAGGGAGGGAGGGAGGGAGGGAGGGAGGGAGGGAGGGAGGGAGGGAGGGAAGGAGGGAGTTAAGTTAACCCTTTAGTCACCAAGTTCCTAGTGAGTCTCACTGTGGCCTTTGAGTGCAGTTCAGAGTTCTCATTCCAGATCTGGATTACGTTTTGGTCAAATCCTCGTATCCTGACACTCACACCACACACATCATCTCCTGCACAGGAAGAGGGAGAGGAGAGGAGGGAAGGGAGGAGGAAGGGGAGGGAATGAAAAGATGATGTGTGTGGAGATCCGAGTGTGACTGTAGGTTACAGTAAGAAATCATGATTGATTCGCAAATTATTATATTGTGCAGAATATCTATGAATATCATTAGTTGGGAGGGGTGCAGTTCAGAGGGAGTTTACCTTCCGCCATGCAGTCTGAGAACTGCTCTCCAATGGCTGCCAACAGAATCTCCTGCCAGATCATCACCTGCAGGATGTGTTGCCACAGAAACGTACAACGGTAGTGCATTCTCAATGGTAAAGCTCAAGTGAGCTGGCATTATAGTTAGTGTAGTGCCATGCACTTCAACCAGTACCACACCATCTTCTTGTCATTATCCATGCTATTATTCTTTTCCAAGTTGTTGCTATTTTTGTTATTGTACTTATCCAAGTTGTTATTTTTGTTATTGTACTTATCCAAGTTGTTATTTTTGTTATTGTACTTATCCAAGTTGTTGCTATTTTTGTTATTGTACTTATCCAAGTTGTTGTGTTTTAGATGTCACTATTTTTGTTATTCAAGTTGTTGTTATTGTATGTATCCAAGCTGTTGTTGTTTTTATAGTTTTCAGTATCAATATTATTGTGTTTCATCAATCCACTGTGGTCACTTGTTGTGAGAGTAACTTTCTTCATGAATGACAATTGCATTATGTGTCTCCAATACAATCAATATGTCGTCCTTATATGGAAGTCAGCTAGGTGCCTTAGTGGAGATGGGCTGGGCTCAAATGAAGCTAATCTATATACCCCAGTACCAACAGTACTCTCCATCATACACTCACGGTGTCTTCCTTCCTGATCTTGAAAGACCAGAGTCCCCCATCACTATTGGCCAGGTCCTCCCTACAACAGAGGAGATAGAACTTCATTACCATACCAATAGGTTACCTCCCCTTCCCCCTTCCAACCTCCTCCCTTCACCTATATCCTCCTCGCCATATAGGTATCCTTCTTCCGTAGGATCACCTCCAACCCTCACCATGTGGGTCTCCCCCCCCCCCCTTCCCCCCCCCCCCCTTCTATCTATATGCCCCCCCTTTCCCTCCCTCCTCTTCCTGTCCTTTCCTCCCCCTTCCCGATCCTCCTCTTCATATGCCCCCCCTTTCCCTCCTCCCCCTCCCCTTCTCCCCCCTCCCCCCTCACCATACAGGTCTCCTCCCCTCGTTCCTCATGAGGTGGTAGCTTTCCCTCTCTCCTAGACAGTTCACTGGCTTGAGATTGTTGAACACACGCCAGAACACCTGAGGAGATGGGATGGGTATGAGATGTTATGGGTATGTGTGTGAGGAGAGCGGAGCCGGAGAGACTGTGGGGTCTCCTGCAGTCCTTAAGAAATGTTTGAAGTCTTCCTTTTAGGAATAACTAGACGTGTTTTGTGTCAACTTAAATTGTTTGTATTTGTTGAAACGTGTTTTGTTTTTGTATTGATTTGTTTGTGCCTGTATTGTTTTTGTTGCAGTCGTGGGCATTGTTCTTTAGCCTCATTCCCAGGCCATGCAGCCTGGGAATGAGACCATAGTCCCTTCTGTTTTATAGACATCTTTCTGACCATCCATAGTGATATCAATTAGTTCACTTTCCTGGTCTTCCAACGAATCAGTATATATACAATTTTGTGTGATTACTGTGACGTACCTCAACCTCCAATAATATATTACCATGGTAACTGGATGTCTATAGCATCTCATTCTTTTGTGGAGACCAGCTGATGAGGTCAATCGATCAATCAATCAATCAATCCATAACTATAACAGGCCTCAGCATGGCGTGCGCAAAGGGTAAGAGGCTGTTTATAGCATTTCATTTTCAGTTGGGGAGACCAGGTACGTTGGCAGCAGTGTTCCAGCCACGTACCCAGCTCTTGGTGAGCTAGCAGGGCCTGGGTACAAGGCAAGGATGTTTCCTAAACTCATTTGACCATGCCCACTCAAGACAGCTATCTTGATGGTCATATTTGACCACGCCCACCACCTACCTTGTCTTGTTTGACCACACCCACTTCCTTGATGGTCCTATTCAACCACACCCACTCAAGACAGCTATCTAGTTTCGACCACACCCACTTAAGAGAGCTTTTGGAGCACACCCACTTAAGAGAGCTTATTTGACCACACCCACTTAAGAGCTTATTTTTGGAGCACGCCCACTTGAGAGCTTATTTGACCATGCCCACTTAAGAGAGCTTCTTATTTGACCATGCCCACTTAAGAGAGCTTCATATTTGACCACACCCACTCAAGACAGCTACTTTATTTGACCACACCCACTCGAGACAGCTACTTTATTTGACCACACCCACTCGAGACAGCTACCTTAATGGTCTTCACAGTGCATATCTGCCTCAGGTTGGCAAAATAGTCCACAGCACTTGACCCCCGTGGAGACCTGGTCAAATGGAGAACAAGACAGACATACACACACATAGTCTGGAGGTGAGGTTCTTCAAACCATGCAGGGAAGAGTCTGGGAAATAATCGTACTTGGAAGTGCTTTAGCAGAACACAGCAAAGGGCCACTGTATTTACTTGATCTGTAACGTGACTGGTTAGAATCCATTCTTTCCCTCATCAATACAGACAGTATGGTTGAGACACTTCCGGGTAAAGTTATTCTCCTGGCCCTTCTGACCAGCCCTTCTGACCAGCCCTTCCTCACCCCGTCAGCTGGCAGGCTGGGGACTGTCCGGGGTGTAGACTATACCCACAGATGCAGCTCACCTCTTCCCGCCCATCCACCCTCCTCCCTCACCTGTCAAACCAGAACGTCCAGGTCGAATGCAAGGGAAAGTTATCGCCATCCTCCGTATTCTCGTTCTCCTGGCCCAACTCATCCAGGGTCTTGCGCGAAAGGTGAGGCGAGGCGCACGCTGCCAGCTCGGACGGCCCCAACTCGAGTTCCGTCTTGTGCTCCTGGTCGGGGGGTGGCGTGGAACGGAGAGGAGAGAGCCGATCTGACGCTAGCTGCTCCGATTTCAGCGTTTTCCCAGCGCTCCCACCCGACGCCATTTTGACCTCTACCCGAAGGTAAGGAGGGGGCGCGGCCGGTAAACAATCTCAGCCCCACCTCTTTGCTGTCTTGTCCCGCCATTATTTCCACCAATCACTGCACTTTGTAGAGGCGGCGCGCGCAGTGCCAACCGGTGGAGATGTCCTCTGCTAGCGCTAGGGCTAGTACACTTTGACTTTGTGCAGATTTTCCGGAGTCTACGAAAAGGGGTCTATTTACTGTCTCCATCACCAAAGAAAATTGTGTATCCAAAGGTCCATAGTCACCGCCTGAAGCCTATTTCCCATTAATAAATTTATCCAATGCAGTATTTTTCGCTTGCCACACCCACTGGCAATAAGTACAGTGGGCCAGTTCAACTCGTCTCAGCCAGAGTAACGTAGACTAAACAAACATTGGCTGGAAATAGTCATTAGTGTCAGTTTGTTGGACAATTTGTGTCTAGAATGTTCCCCTCGCTCAGAGTTCGTTCTTCTTGTGTCAATATTTGTTAATAATGTATGTCAGTGAAATGGGAAGGCAGGTAGATGCAAGGGTTATATAAATAACTTAATAAGAGCATTCTGCACAAAATAATATGTACAATCAGATTTAGATGCATTATAGCCATGAGAAAAAAACAGTATGATATCCAAGTAACAGGCAAGAAAGATACCTTATAGTACACTAACTACTATGTCTATATGTGGTAAGTAGGTACGGTTGCTTGATGCATGCACACACACGCAGTTTGATGAATAATTCACAGTCAGTCAAGAATTCAAAAGTCTTCACAGCAAGTTTCAGAAGAAGAGGGAGAGAGAGAAAATATAAAATTAAAGTTGTGTCATAGAAGTTGATATTTGTTCAGCCATGAGGTTAAAGTTCGTTCTTTACCTGGTCGTCTTCATGCAGGTGGTGGTACGTTTATGGACACGGAGTAGGGTCCGGGTGAAGTGGCCTCGGTTTTGATTTCAAGTCCAGTCGGGCTGCCGTCTTCTGTGTCACTAGTAAGATGTGTGTGAGTGTGTGTGTGAGGGGAGGGGGGAGGGAAGGGTGGGGAGAGGAGGGAGAGATGGAAGAGGGAGGGATGAAGAAGGAATGAAGAGGGAAGGAGGTAGAAAGAAATGTGAAATTTTACCTCTGTATGAAAGTTGAGTACTAGAAGCTACAAGTTGGTTAGAAGAAAGCACCGACTTTGGTGACCTGCAAACACTTACGATTCTTCGTCTGTTCCCTCATCTTCTGACCCATCTTCCTCCTCCTCCTCGTACCCACCTCCCCCGGGCACACCCAGAGGGAAAGGGTACCCATTGTGCTGGGCAGAAGTCTCCGGGATGGTGGGTGTGGTTTCCATGGAAACGAGAGAGGATGCCCCTTCCTCATTCATCCCAATAAACTTGGGATCCTCCTCACCAACAGCTGTGTGTGAGGAGCAAGGGTGTGAGAGTGTGAGGGTATGAGGTTGTGAGAGCATGAAGGAGAGCAGTGATTCTATGCAAGTGTATGAACATACGGCAGTGGACATGTACAGTTAATAATTGGGGGGCTTACCCATCTCGGCTTCTGGTGAGTTGGCAGTACTATCTGATGGAGGCGGTTCTGGCTCACCATTATTGACACTGTGAGGAGGGAGGGGGGAGGGGGAGAGGGGGAGGGAGGGAGGAGATTTTTGAAAGTACGCAGGCTTAAAACAATCAGTAAGTTAACAAAGTTTCAATATACTGGGAAATTTTCGCCGTAAAAATTTTTTCGCCAGTTGCTTAGGCGGCGAAAATTAAACACGCGAAAATTTCCCAATCTACGGTACATCATTTCAACTACTATTTTGCAATCTTCATCAGGCACAAATTGCATGTTCCAGCCCGCACACAAAAGTTGTTTACTATTTACTATGCGCAACGTAACATCGAGAAGTGCGGCTCCAGTATCTTGTTACAGAGAGGCTGTGTTTTCTCATAGTCTAGTTCACAAGGGATGATGTCTCCCTCGAAATACCAGCAGCCATGGCGTGACATTTGATCTTCCTGACCACTCACACAAACTAATATTCATGTGCACCAGTTGCCATCGCAAATCTACACACCCCCCACAGGTATGTGACGTATGTCGAGTGTCACTCACCCACAACATGATCATCTAGTCTGTTTGTACTAGGCGCTACTGATGAGAGAAATTGCTGTCACGCCCGAGAGAGAACCACACACATGCACACACTCACACACTCACATGCCCACACACACAGTATGTGTGAATACAGTTTAGGCCACGTGATGGATGGATGGATGGATGGATGGATGGATGGATGGATAGATAGATAGATAGATAGATAGATAGATAGATAGATAGGCAGATACCTACATACACATATATATAATCAGACACAGACAGACATGACAGACTAGGCAGGCAGACAGACAGACAGACAAGACAGACAGATATATAGATTTGACAGACAGGCAGGCAGACAGACAGCATGGGGCTTACAGTTTCATGTGCCTCTTCTTCTTGTAGAGGGAGTTATCAACGGTCCAGACAGCACCTCGGCTCTTGTTCAGCTCCACACGAACAAAACACTTGTGGAGTGAAAGGTTGTGGCGGATTGCATTCTGTAGTGTGTGTGTGTGTGTGGAGGGGGGGGAGGAGTAGGAAAGAGAAGGAGGGAGAAGGAGAAGGGAGAAAGTGAGAGGGGGGGTAAGAACATGGTATTACACTTTATCCATGCAAGTTGCACTCCTCCATTCTGTTGTATCAACACACCTTCCATGTCGGATTGTTGTCTCGAAAATAGATGAAGTTCTTCATGAACCAGGCGTAGATCTCACACAGAGTCAGACACTGTTCTGGAGACTCCAAGATTGCCTGGGGCAGACAGACAGACAGACAGACCGTTAAAAGTTGACTATGTACACCTAACAGCCACTAGGAGCCCTGTCTACTCTCAGTTAGGAACTCCATGGAAGAAAAAACAGAGTCCATTACCATGGCAACAATTTTTCCACCCCCCCCTCGAGTTCCTACCATGGACAGAGATACTGTGACTCCTACATACGTGCATGTTTGTATGTTGTGGACCACTTCCTGTCAGTAACCAACATCTGACCAGTGTTTGCCACAAATTAACAAGGTATGTCACTTGTGGCGTGTGTGCAAACAGCAAGCAGATGTTTCCCGACGGCAACTTTCATTGATGGCGAACCGAAAGCAGAAAGGCCTTCACAGTCGATGCACAGTCTTTCTAAAACGGTATCACCCCATTTCTCGGACTAATGATGTAAGATTTCATGAGCTCCCCATTGTGCAACCACTGTTGCAAGATGTACCAAGCGTGTCCAACATGGGATTCACACAGAGCCGCTACAAGAGTGCTGACAGTCCGCACCCAATATGCACAATGCCAAGTGTACTTTACCGATACAACGGCTTTTCAACACGGTATGAAAACATGGTCATTAACTTGAACACAAAAAAGGTTGTCCGACTCCCTATTCACACGTGTGAGGCTACCGTTGTGTTTGAAGGCCTGAATAGCAACGACATGCAAGGCTGTCAGAGCTATTGTGGCCGTATCTGGTGTCGAAATGCCCAGCTATATTGTTACAATGATTCATAGTAAAGCCAAGCAGCTGATGGACACGTGTGCCAAGTCAGTTTTGGGACAGAAACTGAAATTGCTACAACAATTTCAATTTGCCAACATGCAGCAACAAGCATGCAATAACTACGGCTACATGTATGGGATCTTGTTTCCAGGCCCTTCCGACACCCTTACTGAACTTGTGAGACATTATACTGGATGTTGCTAAGGCTACCAGTGACCTTCCCTCCTTCCACTGCAACCAATCAACCCCCCCTACTTTCACCAGGGCCAATCAAATCAGGGACCCCCCCTTCTCCAGCTACAACCAATCAAAACAAGAGCTGTTTGCCAGAGGGCATAAAAACACCCACAACAATCCGTCACCTTCCTGTCTGCTAAAACCAGCCACAAAATTCAAAGCAAAATTTTCACACTAAAAACTTTTGCCATTTATAGCTCCAATTACTTTATACAGCACTCATGTTTAATGGTGCCTTCAAATTGACAGATCAAAGGTCTTGTGTGTTTATGTCAGGGAGAGGGGGGGACGTGCTGCTCAAGCATGCGTGAAAGAACAAAGCAACAAAAATGCTAAACAAGCGGAGGGAGTGGGAAGGACAGATGCAGTAAAACCAGCAAGAATTTGAGCAGTACGCTCGAGACTAAACAGTGCAGTTTTGCAAATTAGTCGATAATGGCTTTGTGAGACTGCGTGAAGGAAAACGTAAGCATTTGTAGTGTGATTCGATATTCATACTCACCCAGGGTCATAAGTTACGCTCCTAAACACTGCAACTATGAAGCTTCTTGTCCTTTATATGAACAATCAACGAACCACATCTCCCTGAAAAAGTTGCCGGCCTACAAGTTAAGTCACCCACTGTCTGTGTAGGATGCATGTTGGGCAATACCAGGCCTCATCAGCTCTGTGGTGGGGTGACAGGGAGATGGGGACTGCTGTTTCGTGCATGAAGAGTGGTCAGGGTGACTGGCCTCATTCATACATGCATAAACTACCTAATTTGGACTTGGCTGGATACGGACAATATTGTGTTACAGTGCACTATATACTAAACATGTGTACATGTGCGTGGGAGTATTGTTGCCGATATTTGCAAATATTTGTGCGTTTGTTTACACTCATGTTAGGTGCGGCTGTATACAATTCTGAGATTAAGACAAGGACTCATGGTAAAGGGTGGTCTTAATATTTGGGGTGTGTCCATCTTGTTAGGTGTAAATAACCAAACTACTTTTCCTGCACATATGCTATCAGTTGTGTCTAGTCGTAATGTCTATACCTGTCTAGTCGTAATGTCTATACCTGTCTAGTTGTAATGTCTATACCTGTCTAATGAGAGAAGCATATGTGAATGGAGGCCGTTGGTCGATCTTAGCATAGCGAGGGATTGCTTTTCTCAGTGCATCTTGTGACTCTGTATGTGTGTATGCGTACGAGAGAGAGGGAAAGAGAGAGAGAGAGAGAGGGTACTAAATTTGTAGCCTCAGGGTTTGTGTAGGAGTGTACTACAGTTGTACACACAACTCTTTTGAGGGTTGTTCTTGTCTGGTGCCAGTTTACCCACAAACACGACAATTGCATTGATCTTCAGTAGCCACTACCAAACTGGGCAACAATCACACAAACAGCCATCCCCATGCACAATCTGTGCTAAAACCACTATTGTATCTGGGTTGTATCTCTGTGTACACAACGACACGGCTGTCGTGTGCACTGGGACACACTTGAGGATTCAGTGGCGAGCAGGCCACAAAGGATTTTCAATAGCAGCTGGTAAAAATGAGAGCAGTAAACCACATCAAATGATAGTATACCCACACAGCACACCACAGTATACCGCAGTATACCACAGTATACCACAGTATACCACAGTACACCACAGTACACCACAGTACACCACAGTATACCACAGTATATCACAGTATACCACAGTACACCACAGTACAGTATATCACAGTATACCACAGTATATCACAGTATACCACAGTACACCACAGTACAGTATAGCACAGTATACCACAGTATATCCAGGCCTCTTCAGCTGCAAGACAACAGAATGTGACAGCAGCTGAGGAGGAGCCTGGGAACGAGGCTACCGTACATAGCCATACCTCACTGCACAAATAAAATTTATGACCTGCCCAATCCACTGCTGAAGCTCGAGCGGTGGTTGTGGTTAGGCTGCACCTGGTCTGTTGCAGGTCTGTACCAAACAACCCCAGACGTAGACCTTCCCACAGACTCACCGACTTGTTTCTACAGCGTTTGAACAACACCCAAATCCCACACACAAGTGAAAAACACTTTGTGTACCACAAATCAGAGCAAGACATTGCAATTAGTGTCACTCACCGTCGAATGCAACTGGAGAAGGTCTCTCCTTAGCAAGCTGCCTTGAGTGAGTCCTAATCGGCCCCACCTCACTGTGCAGCTGTCCCCCAAGACCAGCTCCATTTTGGTGGGGAAGGAAGGCAGTCTTTGTCGGTTGAATCAAGCCATCCAATTTTGGAGGGTTGAAAGTCTGGGTGACTGTGATGTTTTTAGGGGGTGGGGTCTGGAGCGTGACGGTCGTGGGCTTATTTGATTGGTCAATTTTGAGTGTGGAAGGAATAGTGACGGTGGGTACTTGGACAGAGTTGGTGAGGGTGGTGTGTGCGTGAGAGGGGTTGGCAGGGATGGCCTGGATTGTACCAGGTTGCTGGAATTGGAGGGGGATGAGGGCAGGGGTGGGAGAGTTGACGTTTTGGAGGATGTATACCGGCTGTCCGCTGGGGTCTGTGTACATGGCTTGTACGATGGGGGCAGTCATGTTTGTCGGTGTTCTGGCAATGGTTGGGGGGGAGGTGGAGAGGGAAACAGAGGGCTGGGAGGGGAGGGGGTCCAGCTTACTGCTGTGGTTGCAGAGTGACTCATCGGCACTGTCGAGCTGTGAGATGAAAGAGGGAGAGAGGGGAGGGAGGAAGGGAAGGGACAAAGGGAGGGAGAGAGGAAGGAGAAGGGAGAGAGGGAGGGAGGGAGGGAGGGAGGGAGGGAGGGAGGGAGAGGAAAAGAGAGTGACAAGAAGTACAGACCACAGAACAGTCTTGAGCTCACGAAGCTTACATCAGCTAAGAAGGAGATATTGAGGTGCTTCTTCATTGCATTCAACTTCTCACGCTCGAGTGACAACTGCAAGAGGTCAAAAGGTCAACAAATCACTGTTACTACGGCATCCATAAACAGTTTAGTTTGCGCATCTGCTCCGATTAAGGTAAACGAGGCAGATGGTCCCCTCCGGTTTGGATAGCACTAACCACATGCCAATTTCTATTTTCTGTATTGTCTGAGAGCACTCTTAACGACCTGAAAAATCCAGCCATAAAGCCACCACATAAACCACCTGGAGATACTCCACATATGGAGCTTTACTTTCGCTGTCTGTTGTTTTATGTGTGTGCACGTGGACTCGCAAAATAATTCATGGTTTTGTGTTGGTAGTAAGATGCTTTTAGTGATGTCCAATAAGGTGGCCTGCGTGGCCTTATCTAACACAACAGTGGAGTAGTGTACAGCTGCTTGTTGATATGCTGGTGAGACACAAAACAACATGCGACCCCTCTTGACGATATTCACACAACAACCACGCACAGGCCAGAGGGTGGGTTTATCATGCTTTATCTACCAGATTACATACTGGCCTCAGTGATTATATCCTTACCTGTCTTGTAAGTGTTCATTGGCCATGTGACTTGGACTCCCTCCTCATCCCCCTCACCTCCCTCCCTCCCTCCCTCCCTCCCTCCCTCCCTCCCTCCCTCATGCAGACCTGAGTGATTACATCTTTACCTGTTTTTCTAAGTGTTCCACGACCATGGCCTGTACTTTGGTCTGTGCCCGTGTTTTGTGGTTCAAGACATGCTCTGTGTTTAGGTGACTGGGAGGAAGAGGAAGAGAGGAAGGGGGAGAGGGGGAGAGGGAGAGGGGGAGGGGAGAGGGAGAGGGGGAGGGGAGAGGGGGAGGGAAGAGGGGGAGGGAAGAGGGGGAGGGGGAGGGGGAGGGGGGGGGGGGAGAGGGGGAAGGGAGAGGAGGAGAAAGGGAGTGGTGAGAAGAAAAAGGGGAAGAAGAAAAGGAGGGACGAAAGTGAGAGGGAGGGGAAGGCAGGAGAGAGGGCAGTGAATGCGATAAGGCACTGAGGTGTACAAAAGACAAAGAGAGGAACCCACAGCTAAGAGGAAACGCATTGTGACTTAACTTCCTCAGTTTGTCATGAGATCTGAGATCAGTGGACCTACTGACCTGGAGAAAACCTTCAACAGCAATGTACACACAGTGGGCACCTGGAAATGGTCAGAAACCTCCCTCCTGGTGAAAGTGTAAGCACACACAAAGGCTATCAGGCCTTTCTTGGTGTGTACACAGCTGCCTTACTGGTGTTCTTACCCCAGCCATTGTTTGTGAAGAAGACTGCCCACAAACCACCATGCACACACAATCCTCACAACCCAACCAAGGTATGTTTACACAGCACACCACAAACAAATCCACAGAATTGTTGGCCCCCTTTGGGGCCAATATCACACACCACAACATGCTGCGTGCTGGACACGACACCCCACATGTGCAGTTGCTTACACTGACAGTTCTTCTTTAGAGCCAATTTTCGCCCCACATCCGGGCCAAGTGCAGCCTCCCTGTGCATAAAACATACTCCAGTGTTCACCCCCTATGTGTGTGGATAAAAGGAACAATAAAGACATTAGCACTTCCTTGTGTTGATGGTCACAGAGAAGGAGAGCTACAACAAATATGACCACCCCAGACAGCACAATTGCATTTACACACCACACAACAGTCAACAGCCAAACAGAGCCAGACAGCTGTCCTGCCAAATTAGACCACAAGCAGATGACATAACCAAGGTTATCCTTTTCAAGGTAAACAGAAGCATATGTACACAATGGATTGTTGACTGATCAGATAAAATGTTTATACAACGAGCCATGTCATGCTTTGATGTTTATCTTACCAATGTCCTGTTGTGTACAATTACAGACAGTTGTTTACTCAGTCAAACCTTATTAGGACAAAAACCCCAACAAATGAATGGTACCAGAAAGGAAACCAATAAACAGCAAACAGTAAACAACAACAAGTAAACACAACACAACAAAGTGTAAACAACTAATGCATCAACTTACACTCACCAAAAAATAACAATTTTGAAAGGAAAGTGAACTTGATATGTACAGTACCATTGAGACTAAAACTAAGCCTAGCTCCTATAAACAGCATGTTAAATATGACGGGACTCCGTATCCCAAGTAAAATCGACCATGTGTATCTACGTTTGTCATCCCAGCTGGCCACCGCTTTGTCATCCCAGCTGGTCACCCCGGGCATATTTTACACGTATATGTTGCTGAGTTATCGCTTAATTAGCTCTCAAGGGTCACAACTTATGCTATTTATATACTGCTACTATTTATAAGCAATAGGTAAACACACTATCTGATCTTAAGTCAGAAGCCGTCCAAATTTGGTAAGGCTTGTTGAACCTGTACGGATGTGGTATTCGTAGTGGCATGGTTGTGTTTTCACACAAGACACAGCTATAGGATACATTTTTGACCAATCAGATTGCTACATTCAGCACCTTGACGAAAGCGTGAGCTCATAAACTGTTTGTCGATCCAAGTTAAGTAAGTCGTCATATATTGTCCACTGATGATGTTGAGAGTCGTGTTGTGCATGACACATTAATATCCTTATGCCCCCATTAACACACCATTCGCATGCAGGGAACATTGCACAAGCTACAAGGTTCTTGTACAATCATTTAACAATTTTGCCCGACCATTAAGAGCGGATGTACATACACATTCAGGTACTTCATCTTGGCTCCCAATAACCAGGGGTCTGCACTTGCGGTCTAATTAGACATGAATTATTATGTAATCAGGCACCATTCCTTAGTCATTGGTTGATTAATTTAAACAAAGTGCAGGTGATGTCCTCATTGGAGAATCACACTGGGCCATGCTCCAGCGAATGCTAAGACAGCTCGACTCCAGACTGTTCCGAAAGACTAATAAAATTCACAGGGAAACACACATGCATGTTAAGTTTTACAAAACTGTGCGTGACAAAGTACCATTAAGTGACTAGGTGAAATTTGGCAAATAGACAGGGGGTGAAGAGTGGCTGGGAAGGACAATAAAAATGGCTACGCTTTTGCACATTTCTAAGCTGCAAATAAACAAGGGAAGGTGGCAGGAATGGGATATTTAGTCAGCAACTTTTGCTTTTCCTTTCAGTGAAAAGTATGCTTGTGCAGATGTGATAAACAGGCAGAGAGCAGAGCGGGGGTATGTGGACTAAAATGAGGAGTTGTCTACTAGCAGGGAGGACTACAAAATAAACACTGCGACTGAACCAGCTGTGTAAATTTAATAACCTGTAAGATAAGATCCCTTGCATGGTCAGCAAAAGTACACCCATGGTTGGGTGACTTGCAAACAACAAACATCGCATGAAACATGCATGACTGTTAGACAACAAAGACAGTCCACATCAATGATTCTCATTAGTAAAAACATTGCAAAACAACAAACACACCAGTAACTCTGATTACACCCAAACTTACTAGCCAAACACCCAGCTAATAGAATTTTAACAGCTGAAACTCTGACCCCCCACAGTGGGTAAAACCCTCCAATTACAAAGTAATTAGAATACCACTTGAGTGTACTCAAGTGAAGTGGGTGGCCTGATACGATATTGGCACACTACTGTTGGTGAGTGCGAAGGTCTTGCACTTGTTGTGTCCACCTCCACAAAAAGCTCACAGCGCCAGACCAAACTGAGCTGAGCTGAGCTCGCAACGCCTTCCAAAACTAGTCTCCCATAAATGAGCATGTTGACCACATGAATGGGCCAATTAGGGTGCCAAGACTTGCCCACTGGATACTGAAGGGTTTTGGTGCGAATTCATGAGGAAGCAGAGGGAGGGTGACTAGGAGAGCTATTTACTGTCATCAAAGAGAATTGCAATTTCTAGGATGGCACCTCTGTTACGCCTGGCTGGCAATGAATACTCTAGCAGCTGTCTTCCCACACTAGCAGACATCCAGACAACAAGGCAGCACAAACAAAAAACAAATGATTGGTGCCACAAAATAAACTACACCACATCAGTTAGCATACCATGGGGTGTGGGCTGTGGGGCAGCCGGCAGCTGCTGCTGTTGCACATTCTGCACTGCTTGAGCCACATGGCCAGGAACCGACATGCTGTAAGGGTGGAAACGACCAATTATATGGGTGGAAATAAACCAGATTGCCAAAGAGGGTGCCACCAACAGTTGTGGCACTAACATTAGCAAGTATGTGCAAAGCGGGAAAATTTCTTTTGTTCAGTCATTAATGTAGACAACATAATGTTTATCACTGTTTAGCAGTTGTTTACACATTGGTGTTGGCTCTTGGTGAAGACCACACACCACATCTTTTATTTTTAGTGCCCCAACATCCTGTTGCTAAGGCAGTGGAGAGATTCGGGTGACAGTTCCCAAATGTGCTGTCTATAATAGCCCACAGTTGCACTTTAGAAACCCTGGTGGGTACTATATAGCGCACACAGTGTGGCCTATATGCACCCATAGAGGACGGGTGTTGATGGGAAGATTTCTATTGTGTTATGACAGAGTGGAGGTGAATGGCAGCAAAGGGCAGGTCTCAACAAAGGTGGGGGACAATGGGAAAACAGAGGGGAGGGCATGTTGACACACAAGGTGCAGGCACTGCAACAGAACACTACCGTCTCTATTACAAACTGCATCTTCCATTTTTTCTTAAAGCAGCAAACACCGGCAACAATGTGCAAAAGATGTAACTACAACATTGCTGCACATTTACGACCATTCATACTACAAAAGATACATACACCTTGCACAAACGCGCAATCTCATTAGCCAATCGCATATTACCAAATATCTGCATCAGATAATTAGCTCACCAAAATCCTGTTGCAGATTGCAGCAGCTGTGTTCCATCTACAGTTGCATTTGGGGTGTACCCCATTGGTGCCAAGTGCACGACAGGCGTCTGTGTGGTCAGATCAGACGTCTGAAGCTGTCCCGGGGCAAGCTGGGGAAATGCAATATGTGTTCCCTGGATCCCAGTCATACCTTGGGTGAGGATAGGGACACTGGTTGCAGCCGTTTGTGAAGTGAGAGGATTGACAGTGATAAAACCTTGCTGCATTACAAGTTGTTGGGTGGAGGAGGAGGAAGAGGAGGAGGAGGCAGGAGAGGACGGGGGTTCGGAGGTGACAAACTGTACAACGTGGTTGGAGCTTGTAGAGGGTACAATTACTGATCTATTAACAACTGCGGAAATACTACTGGTAGTCGTGGACGTGTTTGAATGCTTCTGTATAATGGCGCTCATGGCCATCTCATTAACTGTATCTTTCCATGGATCGTGCACTGCATTAGATTCAACCAGCGTATCAGCCATCTAGTGTACGAACCACTGCAGTAGGAAGGGAACACAACAGCATTGCAACAAGAACATTGTGCTAAGTTTGTGCAATTATCAGCTCTGCAGCTGAGGCGAGAGAATTCACACATACACATCACAGGTTTTATCACCTGCACATAAGTGCACCAATATGACCAATACTGCACCAACTCAAATGAATACCACACTCCATTTGGCTCGTAAGTTAACCATCCAATGCACTCCCTTCGTACAGTACAGATAGATGCACAACGTTCAGCAATACATGCGCGCCCTCCTTGAAAGGGTCAAATGCAAGTTTCAATATTGCAGAAAATTATGCACTTGTTGACGATCACTAACTAGTACACTACCTAATTATATATATATATTTTACAGCTACGAGCATCAGACGCTAATAGAGCTAGAACAAGCAATTAATGTATACAACTAAACTGTAAATACGATCTGGCCCACGAGAATAATTTATTTTATTGTTGTTTATCGCCTGGGGGTAAAGATACACACGCACCGTTCCGGCGAACTCTGCAACCGCTTTGCATCGCTCTCGCCACGAGAAACACGTTCAGTCAACTACCACTACGTATACGCTTATATCGTGGCGACAATTACATGGAATTCGGAAATAATGACAATAATATCATAATGGGAATGTATGCGTGTCTGTGTGGTCACTATAAATGAATTTCATAAATAGAACAACAATAACCGGATGCGCAACACGGAGGTTATCCGTCTGCCCAACCCAACGTTTACGGGACGTATACGGGTGTTTCCTCAAGCTCCGCGACCGCAAGCAGAAGAGCCCATGAAATGCTGTCAGTAACTTTCATTATTGGCATTCATTCAAAATATGATAGAATATTACTATGTCATGTTTGAGTGTTCACAGTGCGCCTGCTTCCTGCAACATTGGGACAAGTTTGTTCTGCTCGCTCAAAGCACGGACGTCTGATCCTCCTCCAATGCACTTGCCTCCAACAAACACACGTGGTACTGTCCGAGCTCCTGTCAGTTGAAGGAGATAGTCCTGGATTGCATCACCATCACCTGGGAGGGAGGAGGGAGGGAGGGAGGGAGGGAGGGAGGGAGGGAGGGAGGGAGGGAGGGAGGGAGGGAGGGAGGGAGGGAGAAAAAGAGGGGAAAGAGGGAGAGAGAAAGAAATATCCATTTTACTAGTAGTTGAGGTAGCTTAAAGTGGTAGCAACCTACAGACCTCTCTCGTCCAGTTCTAGGAGGTCGAATTTAACTCCAGTCTGATTGAGCACATCTTTGGCCATTTTGCAGTAAGGACAATATGTCTTTGAGAAGACGACCACTTTGTTACTACGAATCTTCTCATCCACAAGCTTTTGAGCCATCTCTGCAGAAGGTTTGGAGATATATGTACTGATGGGCCACACTGGTACACAAGCAAAATTTGGGTCAAAACAGAAACATTATTCACCCAAATTCACTGTTGAGCGGGATCCAGATTGTCCCATGAGGCTCCCTCACACAGAAACTTACTCGAGAAGCGAAGCAATCGTAGGCTGAGAGAAGGAGAGTAGCTGTATAAAGCTCTGATTATCAATGATCTGCATCTGCTGCGTGAAAGCACGTCATGTGACAGTCTAGTTATTTGGTAGTTATTATTGAGTTATTACTAGTTAGTAAGTTTAAGCAGATGGCGAGGGACTGTGAACAGGAGGTGCTTTCCACCGCATTGAAGCAATTCCATTCAAAGTTGAGGGCAGAAGTGAAATTGTGTACGTAGTAAATATAATTCTGTGCATGTTTATGGTATGCAGGAAGATAAACTTACCAACATGAATAGAAACTGAAGCACAGTTTGTTTTCAGGTTGTAAGGATGCAGCAACTGTGTGGAGGGAACATTTGGCGGACAGAGTCTCGCTACAGCAGTACTCCACTACAATGCACTCTCTTGCAAAAGGCCCCTGGGCAAAGCATGGTGGGGGGAGGGTGAAGTGGTGTGTGGATGCTTGTGAGGAATATTTTGGGGGTGGTACACTCAAGAAACTTCTGCAGAAAGATCTGAAGCGTTTGGAGCACAACATGCCTACCCTGGTACCCCTTGACCTGCTTCCTTCCTCTTTGATGGCAGTAGAAGTAGTTGTTGAAGGATTCAGGAAGACACCTTGGGAGATGCTGGATGTTGGAAGCTGTTATAACCCCTTTTTAGAGTATCCCCAGTTTAAAGTGACTGCCATTGATATAGCACCCGCTGTGGAGGTGCGTTAGCCCAGTTTTCATTATGTGGTGGGTATTTAGCCTTAACCTTGTACCCACGCCCCTGATTTTCAGTGCTTGCAGTATGGAAACTGGGGAAGGCCTGGAGACGAGGGTTAACGTGTATTATTTATTGATTTTATGTTTGTTCTCCTAGTCTGTTTTTGAGTGTGATTTCCTGAGTGTGGAGATGGTACCACCTGGTGTGAACAGTACTAAACAGCACTTCAGTGACTCTGCAATACTTTTGGATAGTCATGTGCCAGAGTCTACTCCCAGAGCAGACAAGCCGGCTGACACCAAACAAACTGTTCTAAGACAGCTGCCTACAGAGTGGTATGATGTGGTCGTCTTCTCTCTTCTCCTCTCCTACATGCCATCCACTGAACAGAGACACCAGTGCTGTGTCAATGCTCACAAGGCCCTTCGGCTCCATGGCGTACTGCTGGTGATCACCCCAGACAGTTCACACCAAAACAAACACACTGAAATGATGAAATCTTGGAAGAAATGCATAGAGGAGCTGGGTTTCCACAGATGGCAGTACATTAAAGACACTCACTTACACTGTATGGTGTTCAGAAAAGTTCAAGTCTGCATCGACTACTCACTTGTGTCTAGCAACCATCCAATGTTGTATATTCCACAAGATCGCCAGGATACTAAATTCTCAACACATTTTAGTCATACTGCTCACGAACAAGACAGAACACAGTACAGTAATGACTTTCAAGACCTTCCCTTTGCAGAGGATTAACAAACACTGTTATACTGTTAACATACAATATAATAGCAGGTCAGTTGAAATAATGCAGAGTACTCACTAGTATGGTTTATATAACTTGTATGATTCGTTTCAGTTCAGTTCGGTGATTTTATACAGTTTCAGTTCAGGGTGATTTTATACAGTTGTCAGAAGGATGCCAGCGACAAATGTTATCACAAGGGTAGCCAGACAGGCAGGGGAGATGGAGGCTCCACTAATACCCTCTTCCCACTCATCCGTTTTCTTCATCATGGTATTCATGCCTTTGTGAAGGGACGTTTTTGCCTCCGTCTGTACCTTGTTTGGTAGCTCCCCTACTTTATTCAAAGCATCTGTCACTTGATTAAGGGCATTCAAGGAACCAATCATCTTGGCCGTACGCGGTCCTTTACTAGGTATCACCTTTGCTGTTGCTGCCACCGGCTTCAGAACATTGCTGGCCACTTTCTTTGGAGGGTTGTTGATAGTCTCCATGAGCTCCTTACTGGCTGCCATGCACCTTCCTGCATCATGAGACTTTGCGGCAGCGAGAACTACTGAAATGTCTCCATTGTCAGTAAGAGTTGCAGAGAGTCTACACTTCTGTCCTGCCTCTTTAGACAGCAGCCTCCTCAGAAAGTTTTCCACAATGTAGAGATGGTTCACCTGCTCCCATTTCTTGACCAAGGCAGCAAGTCCTGAGGCATCAGGACGTACTGCAATGGCTCCACCTTCGGAAAAAAAAAAAGACGATAAAAAATTGAACAATGTAGGGATCAATACTGAGTGGTACATGCAGTACTGCTTACCACAGACAGGACAGCAGGATCCTTCGGGGATCACAGACTTATCACCACAGGAGGACTTAGGACAATAATCACCCTTCCTCACAGCTTCACAGCTACTCAGATCTCCTTGTAGACTGTGTGTGTGTGTGTGTGTGTGTGTGTGTGTGTGTGTGTGTGTGCGTGTGTGTGTGTGTGTGTGTGTGTGTGTGTGTGTGTGTGTGTGTGTGTGTGTGTGTGTGTGTGTGTGTGTGTGTGTGTGTGCTAGTCTCGTTCCAAGACTTGGGCCTGGGAATGAGGCTATCTGGGTATATATACATGCATGTACTGTATGTGTGTGCATGTGTAGCTAGTGAAGAATACATATACAAGTGATGAGGTTTATTGCTCACTTCTCAGCAAAGCAAGTTCCATAGTAGTCAATCCTGACATTATGCGCTCGGGCATGGCAGGGAGAGGGGTAGGTGACACCGTTGCTGCCACACACAGTTTCACTGCAGAGGGAGGGCCGGCAGGGTCCAGTGTAGGCCAGTTTCTGCCCTGCCTGGTGGAGGTGGCAGAGTGTGGGATATGTTTCCTCGTTGGAGCCACACACCTGGGCGTATTCCTCATCCTGGCACTTCTCCTTAGCAACTACAGCAGAAATATTCCATTTGTAAATGACATCAAGAAAAATTATAAGAAGCTGAACTAAATGATGTGGTATTTTTATACTCACTGCACATGTACTGCCTGCAGGGTAGTCTGGCGCCATCTTTGGTGTAGAGGGACAAGCATGCACCATAGTTCATGGAGACACAGAGTTGGTCTCTTGAACACTCGTGGTCATCACAGGGATCCTATACGTGAGAAGGCAGATTGAGCGGTAAACCATGAAGCCACGAAATGAATAAGCAGTATCCAACCTTCTCTGTGCACGGTCCAGCTGTAATGTCAGCTTCCTTGAGACCACCACAATTGACAGCATGGCAGAGGGAGTTGTATGTCTTGCCATTTGCTCCACACACCTCCTCACCAACTTCTTCCTCACATTGCTGGCAAGGATCATTCTCAGATTCCTCCTCAGCAAGGTCAGATTTATCTTCCTCAGCAAGGTCAGATTTATTCTCCTCTGCAAGGTCAAATTTATCCTCCTCGGCAAGGTCAAATTTATCCTTCTCAGCCAGGTCAAATTCATCCTCTGGAGGTTTATCCTTCTCAGCCACACTCTCACTTTTCTGTTCAGCAAGAATGTCCTGTAACTCAGCTTTAGTACGCTGTTCCTCCACTTTCTCTTCAACTTGTTGCTCGATATCATCTTCAAGTGATTCCAAAATGTCTCCCTCCATTTCTTCCTCCATATTCTCTTCAATGTCATTTTCTAGTTCTGACCCGACCTCTTGTTTAACCTCCTCTGCAATCTCTTCTTCCAAATCAGCCTCAATGGTCTCTTTCATCTCTTCTTCTAGCACTTCCAAGACATCTGTCTCCACTTCCTCCTCCATACCCTCCTTGAGTTCATTTTCTAGTGCTGATTCCACCTCCTGTTTAACCTCCTCTGCAATCTCCTCTTTGATCTCCTCTTTGATCTCCTCTTCCACATCAGCCTCAATATTCTGCTCAACCTCTTCTGCAATCTCTTCAACTTGCTTATTCTTCTTTTTAGCGCCTTTGGATTTGCCTTTTTTGCCATGATGTACCTTGGGAGAGCTGTCTACATCAGCCTGCTTGTGTTTCTTCTTAGATTTGCTTTTCTTCCCAGAATTGTCTACCTCAGGAGAACTGTCTCCTTCTGGAGAACTGTCTACATCAGCCTGCTTGTGTTTCTTCTTAGATTTGCTTTTCTTCCCAGAATTGTCTACCTCAGGAGAACTGTCTCCTTCTGGAGAACTGTCTACATCAGCCTGCTTGTGTTTCTTCTTAGATTTGCTTTTCTTCCCAGAATTGTCTACTTCTGGAGAACTGTCTACAGCAACTTGCTTATTTTTGTTCTTCTTAGCTGCTTTGGATTTACTTTTCTTGCCATCCTGTGCCGCTGGAGAACTATGTACATCAACCTGCTTGTGTTTCTTCTTTGCTTTGGAATTGCTCTTCTGTGTGTGCTTTACATCTGTAGTTCCCCCATTCTTTTTCCTTCCATGACTCTTCTTCTTGCCACTACGAGCCCCCCTCCTCTTTCTCTCCTTTACTTCACTTTTTTGTTCATCCAATATTTCATCGCTAGATTGCCCTAAAGTGTGCTCCAACATGGTCTCGAGTTTTGCTGTTACATATTGTAGTGGGGAGCTTCGCTTTGATCTGCTGTTCTGAGCATTATCCTTCAGTTTAGCCAAGAACTGCTGCAGCAGCTGCTTCAGTTGTGCCTTTTTCTTCCCCGCCATACCATCATCACTGCAAATGAAATGCAGAAAGTATATAGCTACCTCAATTCACGAACATCACTTGAAGTTAAAACTCCTTCATCAATGCAAGAAAGAAACAATATTAAATGCCAATACACAACTAGCACTAGAACTCACCTCTCAACAGCAACAGGGGCTTTGTTCTGCTTGCTCTTTTCAGTTGTCACAGCTAGGTGTTCCAGGACGTTCTTTACAATATCTTCAAGAGCTTCTAACTCCTTGTGGATTTTTATTGCCATGCTTTCATGTTTGCCACCCTTGGATTTCTTGCCATGGTGTTTTGCAGAGGTGTCCTTGGACTTCTTCTTGCCTTTCTTATGTTTCCCTTTCTTACTTCCAGTGTCCTCTTCGAGAAGCTCCTCAGAGGTGTCCTTGAACTTCTTTCCTTTCTTGTGTTTCCCTTTCTTACTTCCAGTGTCCTCTTCGAGAAGCTCTTCAGAGGTGTCCTTGGACTTCTTCTTGCCTTTCTTATGTTTCCCTTTCTTACTTCCAGTGTCCTCTTCGAGAAGCTCCTCAGAGGTGTCCTTGAACTTTTTCTTGCCTTTCTTGTGTTTCCCTTTCTTACTTCCAGTGTCCTCTTCGAGAAGCTCCTCAGAGGTGTCCTTGGACTTCTTCTTGCCTTTCTTATGTTTCCCTTTCTTACTTCCAGTGTCCTCTTCGAGAAGCTCCTCAGAGGTGTCCTTGAACTTTTTCTTGCCTTTCTTGTGTTTCCCTTTCTTACTTCCAGTGTCCTCTTCGAGAAGCTCCTCAGAGGTGTCCTTGGACTTCTTCTTGCCTTTCTTATGTTTCCCTTTCTTACTTCCAGTGTCCTCTTCGAGAAGCTCCTCAGAGGTGTCCTTGAACTTTTTCTTGCCTTTCTTGTGTTTCCCTTTCTTACTTCCAGTGTCCTCTTCGAGAAGCTCCTCCAAGGTGTCCTTGAACTTCTTCTTGCCTTTCTTGTGTTTCCCTTTCTTACTTCCAGTGTCCTCTTCGAGAAGCTCCTCAGAGGTGTCCTTGAACTTCTTCTTGCCTTTCTTGTGTTTCCCTTTCTTACTTCCAGTGTCCTCTTCGAGAAGCTCTTCAGAGGTGTCCTTGGACTTCTTCTTGCCTTTCTTATGTTTCCCTTTCTTACTTCCAGTGTCCTCTTCAAGAAGCTCTTCAGAGGTGTCCTTGGACTTCTTCTTGCCTTTCTTGTGTTTCCCTTTCTTACTTCCAGTATCCTCTTCGAGAAGCTCCTCAGAGGTGTCCTTGGACTTCTTCTTGCCTTTCTTGTGTTTCCCTTTCTTACTTCCAGTATCCTCTTCGAGAAGCTCCTCAGAGGTGTCCTTGAACTTCTTTCCTTTCTTGTGTTTCCCTTTCTTACTTCCAGTGTCCTCTTCGAGAAGCTCCTCCGAGGTGTCCTTGGACTTCTTCTTGCCTTTCTTGTGTTTCCCTTTCTTACTTCCAGTGTCCTCTTCGAGAAGCTCCTCGGAGGTGTCCTTGAACTTCTTCTTGCCTTTCTTGTGTTTCCCTTTCTTACTTCCAGTATCCTCTTCGAGAAGCTCCTCCGAGGTGTCCTTGGACTTCTTCTTGCCTTTCTTGTGTTTCCCTTTCTTACTTCCAGTGTCCTCTTCGAGAAGCTCCTCAGAGGTGTCCTTGAACTTCTTTCCTTTCTTGTGTTTCCCTTTCTTACTTCCAGTGTCCTCTTCGAGAAGCTCCTCAGAGGTGTCCTTGAACTTCTTTCCTTTCTTGTGTTTCCCTTTCTTACTTCCAGTGTCCTCTTCGAGAAGCTCCTCAGAGGTGTCCTTGAACTTCTTTCCTTTCTTGTGTTTCCCTTTCTTACTTCCAGTGTCCTCTTCGAGAAGCTCCTCGGAGGTGTCCTTGGACTTCTTCTTGCCTTTCTTGTGCTTCCCTTTCTTGTTTTTCTTAGCTGCACCATCAGTATTAACATCACTGCAGTGTTTTTGGCTCTCTGACTGACCTGTTCTCTTCTCCAATTCTAGCAGATCTTCCAGTAAGGCATCTTCAATTGCCTTCACATCACTCTCCAGCTCAGTATCTCTCTTTGCACGCCCCCTCCTCCTCGGCTTTCCACGCCTTTTTCCTCCATGCCGACCACGCTTCTTAGTATTTAGTGTATCAGTGTCTGTAGTCTGATCATCCACAGACCCATCTTTCACTTGCTTCTTCCTGCTTTTCCTGTGTTTTCTGCCACGTCCCTTCTTGGGTGGTGTCTTTTTGCTGTCACTCTCCAAAGAGTCTACCACCTTCTCTAACATCTCAATATCCTCTTCAACTCTAGGGATCTCCACATCATCTGAGTTTTCCTCCCTGCTCTCAAAGTCCTCAGCTTCTTGTTCAATGTCACTTGGAATATCGTCTAGAGACTCTTCCGTCTCAGCATCCTCATCTGAACGCAACTCTTGAACATCTTCAGCCAGTGTCTCTACAAGAGTTTCCATTTCCTCCTCAGTGTCGCCTGGACTTTCTTCAATGTTCTCCAGTGATTCCTCAATATCTCCTAGAGATTCCTCAATATCGTCTAGAGACTCTTCTGTCTCAGCATCTTCATCTGAACGCAACTCTTGAACATCTTCATTCAGCGTCTCTACAAGACTCTCCATTTCCTCTTCAGCATCTCCTGGAGTTTCTTCAATGTTCCCTAGTGATTCCTCAATATCTCCTAGAGATTCCTCAATGTCATTCAGAGATTCTTCAAACTCATCATTCTCATTTGAATGCAGCTCTTGAACATCATCAGTCAGTGTTTCTACAAGAGTTTCCATTTCCTCCTCAGTGTCGCCTGGACTTTCTTCAATGTTCTCCAGTGATTCCTCAATATCTCCTAGAGATTCCTCAATATCATCTAGAGACTCTTCCGTCTCAGCATCCTCATCTGAATGCAGCTCTTGAACATCTTCAGTCAGTGTTTCTACAAGAGTTTCCATTTCCTCCTCAGTGTCGCCTGGACTTTCTTCAATGTTCTCCAGTGATTCCTCAATATCTCCTAGAGATTCCTCAATGTCATCTAGAGACTCCTCCGTCTCAGCATCTTCAGTTGAACGCAACTCTTGAACATCTTCAGCCAGCGTCTCTACAAGAGTTTCCATTTCCTCCTCAGTGTCGCCTGGACTTTCTTCAATGTTCTCCAGTGATTCCTCAATATCTCCTAGAGATTCCTCAATATCGTCTAGAGACTCTTCCATCTCAGCATCTTCAGTTGAACGCAGCTCTTGAACATCTTCAGCCAGTGTCTCTACAAGAGTTTCCATTTCCTCCTCAGTGTCGCCTGGACTTTCTTCAATGTTCTCCAGTGATTCCTCAATATCTCCTAGAGATTCCTCAATATCGTCTAGAGACTCTTCCGTCTCAGCATCTTCATCTGAACGCAACTCTTGAACATCTTCATTCAGTGTCTCTACAAGACTCTCCATTTCCTCTTCAGCATCTCCTGGAGTTTCTTCAATGTTCCCTAGTGATTCCTCAATATCTCCTAGAGATTCCTCAATGTCATTCAGAGATTCTTCAAACTCATCATTCTCATTTGAACGCAGCTCTTGAACATCATCAGTCAGTGTTTCTACAAGAGTTTCCATTTCCTCCTCAGTGTCATCTAGAGAATCCTCCATCTTTGCATCTTTATTAGAACGCAGCTCTTGAACATCTTCAGTCAGCGTCTCTACAAGAGTTTCCATTTCCTCCTCAGTGTCGCCTGGACTTTCTTCAATGTTCTCCAGTGATTCCTCAATATCTCCTAGAGATTCCTCAATGTCATCTAGAGACTCTTCCGTCTCAGCATCTTCAGTTGAACGCAACTCTTGAACATCTTCAGCCAGCGTCTCTACAAGAGTTTCTATTTCCTCCTCAGAGTCGCCTGGACTTTCTTCAATGTTCTCCAGTGATTCCTCAATATCTCCTAGAGATTCCTCAATATCATCTAGAGACTCTTCCGTCTCAGCATCTTCATCTGAACGCAACTCTTGAACATCTTCAGCCAGTGTCTCTACAAGAGTTTCCATTTCCTCCTCAGTGTCGCCTGGACTTTCTTCAATGTTCTCCAGTGATTCCTCAATATCTCCTAGAGATTCCTCAATATCGTCTAGAGACTCTTCCGTCTCAGCATCTTCATCTGAACGCAACTCTTGAACATCTTCATTCAGTGTCTCTACAAGACTCTCCATTTCCTCTTCAGCATCTCCTGGAGTTTCTTCAATGTTCCCTAGTGATTCCTCAATATCTCCTAGAGATTCCTCAATGTCATTCAGAGATTCTTCAAACTCATCATTCTCATTTGAACGCAGCTCTTGAACATCATCAGTCAGTGTTTCTACAAGAGTTTCCATTTCCTCCTCAGTGTCATCTAGAGAATCCTCCATCTTTGCATCTTTATTAGAACGCAGCTCTTGAACATCTTCAGTCAGCGTCTCTACAAGAGTTTCCATTTCCTCCTCAGTGTCGCCTGGACTTTCTTCAATGTTCTCCAGTGATTCCTCAATATCTCCTAGAGATTCCTCAATGTCATCTAGAGACTCTTCCGTCTCAGCATCTTCAGTTGAACGCAACTCTTGAACATCTTCAGCCAGCGTCTCTACAAGAGTTTCTATTTCCTCCTCAGAGTCGCCTGGACTTTCTTCAATGTTCTCCAGTGATTCCTCAATATCTCCTAGAGATTCCTCAATATCATCTAGAGACTCTTCCGTCTCAGCATCTTCATCTGAACGCAACTCTTGAACATCTTCAGCCAGTGTCTCTACAAGAGTTTCTATTTCCTCCTCAGAGTCGCCTGGACTTTCTTCAATGTTCTCCAGTGATTCCTCAATATCTCCTAGAGATTCCTCAATATCGTCTAGAGACTCTTCCGTCTCAGCATCTTCAGTTGAATGCAGCTCTTGAACATCTTCAGCCAGCGTCTCTACAAGAGTTTCCACTTCCTTCTCAGTGTTTTCACTATTTCTCCTTTTTCTGCTCTCGTCCTTGGACTTTAAGTGAGCACTGGAGTGCAATAGTTCCTCAAACTCTTTAACTTCCTCTGGAGAAAGTGGGGGCTTCAAAGATTCCTTCTCCTCAAACTTATTTCCATTTGTGTCATGATCTTTTTTCTTCCTTCTCCTCCTGTAGTGTTTGGGTCTCCCATGGGTACTTCTCCACTCTGCATAAAGACCTGAGCCCCCTAAAAAATCTGCTTCCAAGCCTAGAGCACTACCATCCACCAGGCTCTCCTCTGCAAAAATGAATAAGGAATATTAATAATGCAAAAGTCGTCCACCTTGCCAACCACACTGGAATTCATATTAATAGATCCGTAGACTCACAAAACATGGCTGATTAAATTTCAACCAACTTACCAGCTATGAAGGTCCTGGTTTCTTCTTTTTGATTGGGAGGGTCCAGAAGAGTGGTAGACAGTTTTGGCTCTGAAACATCTAGGTCAGGTTGGTACTCATTAACACTTTTTAGGGTGTGTTGGTCTGCGTTTGGCGGTTTGGGACCAGTAGTCGGAGGGAAAGGTGCCACTGCATCTGCAGGGAGATAGGAATAGCGGACGGAGATCAAGCTACTGGTGTGTGCAACCCGTACGACTTGATGACACAATTTATTGCAAAACATTTTGTGCGAAACAGCACTTACCGCTATCCACATAATCCAGCGCAGCGCAAATCTGTAAATACAGAAATGCTATGATTGCAAGTTGGGATAAAACCCGCACACTTTTCATGGTTGTATGCACCCGTCAGGAAGAATGCGCGTTGCCAGGTTTAATTTAGATGGCGCGCGCAGTAGTTGACGCGCATGCGTACCTGCATGCGGCCGAAAATATAGGTGGGGCTACATGGCCTATGGGTGGGGATGAGCGATAAAATGGCAAAAGGCAGCACTTTCGATTGAAGGCAGGACCCTCTGAAGTTTCAGGTACGTAGCAAAGTTATCGACTTTCACGTCTCCATAAATTTATCACCCAAAACTTACAACTAATGTACGTTGCAGGAGTGAATAACGAGAAGCCATGGACTTGCCGCATGAAGAAGGTGAAAGCTTTCTTCGTGCGAATGATAAAGAGACTGTTCCAATTAGCAATGGACTAGTTTCTGTGGTGGAGGAGTCAAATCCTGCAAACTCCCTGGGGTTTGATGTTGTTGCCACCCACCAAACAACCACCTCCCAGGATGACAGTAGCGCCCCAATGGAAGGATACATGAGTGCTATGTCAGATTCAGAGTATGTGCCACCAGAAGCTGAGAATATGAAGAAATTTCTTTCAAGTGAAGGTAGATGGAATAACTATTTCTTGTGAAGCTGTTTAGTTATACCAAATCCACATGATTCCTGTGTTTGTTGAATCACTTGCACAGTTTGTTGACAACTGCTAACAACTGCTTCTCTTCCACCCGCCCCTCACCCGTCCAGATTCAGATGCACGTTCAGCTTCCCCAGCAGAGACTGGGGAGACAGGTAGCTTTCACACTCCTGATGTTCTTGACACCAGCTCTGAAATGAGGGACGAGCCTGACTTCAGTGTAGTGGTATGTATGCACAGCACCAGAGGAGGTCTGACATGAGTGATGTCATAAACATCAACACGTGATCCTGATTGTCAAGTTAATAGTTGAATGCTAACCTACTGCGTTATGCTTCAACAGCGATTTCTGGGCATCAGAATCTTCCAGCGTGCTGGGTTCACTCGGGTTGGGGGGTATTTTCAACCATGCTGAAGCTGTCTATTAAGTCGAGATCGATCACTGCCGTTCATCTATCTCTCAACAGCCACATAAATGCCGTTTGGAAGTCACAAAATCGTGCAAAGTTACTTCCGACTGTTGAGACGCTTTCAGTATCGTGAAATCCCATCTTGGCCGTACGGCGTTTCCAATTCTCGTTGCTGACTGTTTTTAGTCCTTGGAATGTTCATTAATGGTAGCGCACGTGACTGTGTTGGACCTCCTCTGGCACAGCACTACTATATGTTCTGCTAGTCTCATACCCAAAGTACAAGGATGCAGTCTGGGAATGAGACTAGTGCTATAGCTCTAGTTCATACTGGTACACTATGTCCCCTCAGATTCCTCAACTTGATGGTCAAACTCCTCTTGTCATAGACAGAACTACTCATGTAGAGGACGAGAGAGGTGGGACCTGGGAGGAAGAGAGGGAGAGTGAGGGGGAGGAGGATGTGACAGTGGTGGTGGTGGAGGAGGAGGAACATCCCCCACGAGAGTTTGTGGTGGAGCAGCCAAAGCTCCTCTTGGCTGACCCTGTGGAGCCCATGCCAGAGAAACAACCTCTCCCACCGTCCCTCAGTAACACAGGTGATCAGGTTGGGTTTTCATGGGGCGTGGCTTATATACTAAGTAGTCACTTCCTGAGGGCAACAGGCCTGTCTGCGTGCAATGCAGTTGCATGCTAAATAGTGTTCCATTGCTCCCCTACAAGTGGGAGATACAAGGAGATGCTTCTATCAAGGTGAAAGATCAGCTGCACTCTCGACTGTGCAATTGCCCACTGGAAGTCGTTCATGCAGAGACCATCAGCTCTCATGTTATTTCTAGATGGTCTCATTCCCAACCTCGACCACAGCTTTGTTAGGTCCCAATTTTTTTTTTAGCTTTGTTACAAGATGAAACAAAAGAGAGTGGCTATCAATAATACTGTTTTGTCTTAACTATCACGTGTGGAACTATATGTCTAAGTTTTGTCTATGAAATGTGAAAATGTCCATTTTGTTTTTCTGCAGCTCAGAATGACAGTCGTCCTCATCAGAGAGCTAGATCAAGGGGGCGTCCCCCTGTTACCGAGACAACACCCCTCATCTCGAGCTCTGATTCAGAGAACAACAGTGATGGGAGTTCGTGTTGTACCATATTATAGCCTGTGATTGTGTCTGTGTGTTCAACTTGTGGTGCATGTGTACAGGTCATGTTATTGCTTTTAAAATTTTTACAAACTGATGGTAAATGTACCCTCAAGTTCAGGGTGGTTTGAGCTTTTAAATTAACCAATCAGAAGGCTAGACATCAACCAATTGAAATCACCCTTCTGTGAATCTGATTGGTCAATTTCAAAGTTCAAATCTTGCACAACCAGCTACCAGTAGTGGGCACATGGCCTGGTCTAGTTTGCAGTAGATCCTTGACTGTATGAGAACACAGTGACCAGCTGCAGTGCATGGCTCACATCACATAATGACAAGTGTACACACAGTCATACAGATGTTTCCAGGGTACGTAGTATATAGAGAGTATGTAAACTTCTAACTAACCCTCTCACGATAGTATCCGTTAAAGTCTAGCCTAGCGACCATGCTACCCACAGTGTCTGTATTCAGGGAGTATAGTTTATCCAGCAGCTCTGTCAGATCGTGAGTAAAGTTCTTATCAAAGTTTGCTAGGGTGTGTTCGAAACTGTCACTTGACACAATCTGCTCCAAGTCGGCAGACAGTAGTCTTGTGACTCGTTTCTGTGGCTTAGCAGGGTGTTGGTGGAGTTTGTTCTCTTCCCGAAGTGATGCCACCTCAAGATCCTGGGCGGCCTTCTGCATGTGGATGGTGAAGGTGTTACACACGACCATTAGTCGGCTGATAATCTTCAGAAGCTCACGACTGCTCAGCATACAGTCCCTCAGACATTTATCGAGAAAGTCGTTGTGTACTGTCAGGACATCATCTATGGTTGTGACAGAACGCAGGTTTTGCTCCAGAATACTCCAGTTTGGCTCAAGGACCTCAAACATCATGTAGTACTGAAGGTTCTGGACAAAGTTGAGCATACGCTGCAGGAGGGCAAAAGCCGGTGCATACCTGTGTGTGCGTGTGTGTGTGTGTGTGTGTGTGTGTGAGGGGGGGGGGGGGGGGGGGGTTAATATGTGATTGGGTTACTACAAATAGTACTTCAAAGTTATTGCAGCCCAAAATGGATGTGGATTAAAGGACTATTGTGAACATTTTCAGGTGCCTACAAAACGTAAAAGTTTGTGTGTGTGGGGAAGGGTGGTCTTGGTGGGCACAAGATGATGAAGAGAGTAACACTAACTACCTATGAGGAGACAGCCTTACCACGAGTGTGAGTGGAGGGAGTGTCTCTTGGCAACCTTGTGAGTACTCCAGGTGGCACAGAGCTGTCGCTCCACATGCTTGCAGTAAAACAGGTGTCGGAAGAGCATCTGGTACTTAAAGAGACACTTTCTACTGATGACTAGCGACAGGGGCCACTTGACAGTGTAATCAAGGCTGAAGGCTTCGAGGCCAGACAGATTAACCTCCGTGGGGTCTGGGCGCATGATGGGAGGGGGTGGAATGGCACCAGGCCCCACCCCCTCTGGCTGTATGGCCATGATGTACAACAGCTGTGTGATGAGGTCATACGGTACGAGAATTGGCCGCACATTGTCTTTGTAGGGGTCGCAGTCGGCTAGACTGGTGCGTAGGGCAAGCTCAAGAAGGGACTCCAGCCTGGTGGGTAAGATGTCGCTCATGGGCTTGTAGAGCTCCTCCTGAGCCATGTCCATGAAGTGGACCAACAGATCTCCCTGGTCGAGGAGGAAGTAGTGTTTGATAGAGTGCAGGTAGCCCATGAGGTCCTGCTCCGCTATCATCATCTCCAAGAGCTTCTTGCTGGCAAAAGAATACGCTTTTTCAATCAGCTCGACGTATTGCTGCTCCTGGATAGTATAGCAAGCTTCTCTTGCTTCAGAATATTCCACCTCCTTGCCACACTCTCGTATCACGTTGAGATATTTTCCTGTGCGAAGCACCTTCTCTGCCACTTGCTCCAGAAAGCTTGGGATATTTTCTTGAAGAACTGTGTACCTCCGTTCCCAGTAGGCATCGTTGTACTCTTCATGAAGCCGGTCTTTTCTGATCACCTCATGCTCCTCAATCATGAACTCACGGTACGGATCAGAGACTACCCCGGTGTAGATCCACTTCTCAAGGATTTCAAAGTATGGTTTGCACGCCGCTTGTGTCAAATGGAGGCTCAATTCTTGCGCTCTCTCGTCACCGATATAGCCACAAGTGACACTGTGAAGGTGTGTGAGGGTTTTACCACCCCGGCAGGTGCCCCGGTTGATGGCGACAGCAACACGTGAGAGGGTCTCAAGTGTACGCATGCATGGCTGCACGTAGTACCATACCTTCTGCAGGGTGAGTTGGTCGAGTCTAAACTGGTGCTCAAGCTGCGCTACAATCACCAGATACTCCTTCACAAGCCCACCCATTGCAGCACATAGAGCCTGGTTCACCATCCCATGGACAAACTTTGATTTGTCCTCTATAAACCGACTCACAACCGAGTACTGGCTACAGATTGGAAGAATCCGATTCACTAGGGCTTGGAGTGAAACGTCCAATGTTCTGTCCACTGCAAACTGCCTGACACTATGGCTCTCTGGGAGTGATTCAGATCGAATATACCGCCCGTCAATGCCCATCATCAGATAGAGAAGGTCTTCAATTACTGCTTGTTGCTGCATCTGTAGTGGCAGGGAGCCAAGTGAGACAGACGTGGAAAGTGAAGGAGAGGGAACGAAATCTGCAGTGAGGTAGGGCCTTTCTGTGAGCCAAGCTGGTAACTTGGGGAATTGTCCAACATCTTTCTTTTTATGTTTCTCCTTCTCCTTCTCCTGTAGAGTGGTCGTCACAGACTCGAGCTTTCCCATGAGTTCGCCCAGTTCCTCTTTTGTCAAAACGGCACCTTTTGGTGGCAATTTAACCTCCTGTCCATCCACTACATCCAAGACTTCCGTCTCTGTAACCACTTCCGGTGGGGGCTTGGTGGCTGGCGGTCTGCTCTCCCTCAGAAAAGCACACAGTCTCTCGTCATCTGAGATCTTGGAAAGCAGATAGACAAGGGGATCCAGGTCTCGAGTCTGCCTTAGTTTAAGGTCATCGTACTTTCTGAGAAATTCTTCTCCCTTTGGGGAAAACTCGGCAATCTTTCTCTTGGCATTGTGTGCGCTGACTTGAGTTGTGACGTACGGTTTACGATTCTTGAGTAGTACTTCAACGTATGCATCAACGTCACTGGTATCTCTGACATTGAGGAGGAAGACAAGTTGTGAAACAAGATGGTGGATTTCAAATTCGTGGCTCATGGTGGATCGGTGTGGACAGTACGCTGTGTGTGTGAGGGAGGGGGGTGGGTTCACATAAGACTTTTGTAATGCCAGTCAAAGTTAATTGATGGTGGCTATACTGTTGCTGTACCTTGCAAGTCAAGTTGTGTGGAAGCTTTTCAAGTCACTTGGACACTGGCAGCCCCAAATTTCCCGCCATTTGCAAACTCATTACTTACGTGCTAGCATCTATTTTTGGTATTGTTACTAAAAATAGATAATTACTAACCGTATTATATTACATAATCGTAAACCATTGATGAGATCGAGAGTGAGTGGCGAGTGTGGCCGTCAATAGAGTGAATCATGTCTGTACAAGATTCACAGTACACAACGCAGGACTCCCAGGCGAGCGAAGACTGGCCTACGGAGGAGGAGGAGGAGGAAGAGGAAGATGACGACTATGATTTATATGGGGAAGATGCTGACATTATTAGCATGGAGGAGGAGGGAGAGGCAAGAGATGTGTCCTTCCAGCGAGACCCAGAATACTTTGAGTTCTCCTGCCTCTCGACAGAGGAGACTTGGAACTTTCTGAATTCACGGGCCAGGGATGTCGGGGAGCAGCTGAAGGTTGTGCAAGTGTCCGATTGAGGAGAGAAGATTTGGGGAAAGGGGAGGGGGGAGTGAGGGAGGGGGAAGAGGGTATGTTGTACCCCCAACTCCCTTCTTTCTTCCCTTCCCCCTCCTCCTTTATCCTCTCGTTTCTTCTCTCCTCCTCTTTCTCCTTCTCTTCCTTTCTCCAATTCCCTACCTCTGGCCGTCCATCTGTCCCTTCCTTCTCCTCCTCCTTCCTTTCCTCTCTCCCCTCTCTCCCTCCTTCCCTTCTTTCCTGGACGAGCACCATATGGAACGGTGACTATATCCCCTCGCCCTGTAGGTTGATATTCCATCATCGCGGGCGATGTTGCACACTCTTCATTGGGATGCCAGGGAGTTGACCAGAAGGTGAGAGCAACTCCTGTTTCTTCATGGTCTCTCGTCCCCTCCCCCCCCCTCCCCCCCCCTGCCCAAACATGAATCTAGCCAGCAAGACTACACTGATACAATAACCCCTACCATACTGCACATGAGTATACACATGAAAACCAATAGCATTACTCATCAAGGCACTAGATTGTCTCATGCAGGTATGACCAGGACAGGCAGCAGCTTCTTGAGGATGCCCAGCTGAGACCAAACCAGATGGAAAATGCATTGAAGCTTGTAAGAAGAACTATACTTTCACACACGATCTCCACACAAGAGACATGAAATAATGGCCCTCTTGTGTCCATAGGTCACCTTCCTACCACACACACTCCCTCCCTCCTCCCATACCCCCCCCTCCCACAGCGTGACAGTTGCCCAGTCTGTCTGACGCCAAGCTCCCAGTGCAAGCTGTTTGGTTTGGTGTGCGGCCACATGTTCTGTTCGCTGTGCTGGGCCGAGTACCTCACTTCCAAGATACACCGTGGGAAGGCCGCTGGTGAGTGCAGTGTCACCCACAGACTCACTCCCATCCTCCCCTCCCTCACTCCTTTCTTTCCTTCTTCCCTCCTCCATCCTTCCTTGCCCGCCCTTCCTCCCTTCCACCTCCCTGCATCACAGAAATTGAGTGTATGGAGTGTTCAGTTCGAGTCAGTCTGGAGGAGGTTCAGTCACTTCTCCAGTCTTCGGCTGAGCTCTATGCAAAATACCTTCGCTTTGCCCTCACCGAGTTTGTCCAGGTTGGTATAGCTTAGTATTCTACAGTACACTGTGATACGTGCAGTGACCCCTCCCTGGCATGCTACAGTACACTGTGATACGTGCAGTGACCCCTCCCTGGCATGCTACAGTACACTGTGATACGTGCAGTGACCCCTCCCTGGCATGCTACAGTACACTGTGATACGTGCAGTGACCCCTCCCTGGCATGCTACAGTACACTGTGATACGTGCAGTGACCCCTCCCTGGCATGCTACAGTACACTGTGATACGTGCAGTGACCCCTCCCTGGCATGCTACAGTACACTGTGATACGTGCAGTGACCCCTCCCTGGCATGCTACAGTACACTGTGATACGTGCAGTGACCCCTCCCTGGCATGCTACAGTACACTGTGATACGTGCAGTGACCCCTCCCTGGCATGCTACAGTACACTGTGATACGTGCAGTGACCCCTCCCTGGCATGCTACAGTACACTGTGATACGTGCAGTGACCCCTCCCTGGCATGCTACAGTACACTGTGATACGTGCAGTGACCCCTCCCTGGCATGCTACAGTACACTGTGATACGTGCAGTGACCCCTCCCTGGCATGCTACAGTACACTGTGATACGTGCAGTGACCCCTCCCTGGCATGCTACAGTACACTGTGATACGTGCAGTGACCCCTCCCTGGCATGCTACAGTACACTGTGATACGTGCAGTGACCCCTCCCTGGCATGCTACAGTACACTGTGATACGTGCAGTGACCCCTCCCTGGCATGCTACAGTACACTGTGATACGTGCAGTGACCCCTCCCTGGCATGCTACAGTACACTGTGATACGTGCAGTGACCCCTCCCTGGCATGCTACAGTACACTGTGATACATGCAGTGACCCCTCCCTGGCATGCTACAGTACACTGTGATACATGCAGTGACCCCTCACCCCTCCCTGGCATGCTACAGTACACTATGATACCCTGCATGCAGTAAAACTGCTGCCACCCTTTCCTCCTCCTCTCAGTCCCATCCTCTGCTACGCTGGTGTCCTGGAGCAGACTGTTGTATTGTGTTTCATGCAAAGGAGCCACTTGCAAAACAAGTTGTGTGCTCCAAATGTGATAATAGTTGCTGGTGAGGAAGGGAGGAGGGGGAGGAGGAGGAGGGAGGGGAGGGAGGGAGGAGAGGGAGGAGGAGGGTTGTTCACCTAGTTTCCGCATTGTCTCCTACAGCTTCAAGTGTGGGGATGTGTACCATTGTCCAACTGGTAAGTCCCACACTCCATCCTCCCACACCTATATACCGCACCCTATCCTCCTCCCTCCTCCCTCTGCCCTCTCCTCCCTCTCCTCCCTCCTCCCTCTGCCCTCTCCTCCCTCTCCTCCCTCTCCTCCCTCTGCCCTCTCCTCCCTCTCCTCCCTCCTCCCTCCTCCCTCCTCCCTCCTCCCTCCTCCCTCCTCCCTCCTCCCTCCTCCCTCCTCCCTCTGCCCTCTGCCCTCTGCCCTCTCCTCCCTCTCCTCCCTCCTCCCTCTCCTCCCTCCTCCCTCACTTAGACTGTGATACCATCAGAATGTGGCTGAACAAATGTCAAGACGACAGTGAGACTGCTAATTACATCATTGCCAACACAAAGGATGTGAGTCGTGATTGATTGATTGATTGATTGATTGATTGATTGATTGATTGATTGATTGATTGATTGATTGATTGATTGATCGATTGATCATTTGATTGATTAATTTGTTGATTGTGCGCAGTGTCCAAAGTGCCACACTGCTATTGAGAAGAATGGAGGCTGCAATCACATGGTAAGTGAGACTATTCTGAGGAACTTTATCACCAACTCACTTTCTCTCTCTCCATCCTCCAGTGCTGCTCACAGTGTCATTATGGTAAGCTGGAAATGTCTAACCCTCATCCCCCGGTTTTCTGTCACTTGTGATATTTTATCTGCATGTGGGCAGAGCCTGGGAACGAGGGTAGCAGCCCTTAGTACATCCACTTTCTTTGATTCAGCTCTCTCTCTCTTTCCTTCTCAGATTTTTGCTGGATGTGTCTCAAGCGTAAGTCGAGTCAGCCTAAGTCAATTATAGTGTGGTGATATTAGGGACTTCCCCCTCACTGATAAGGAAAGCCTGTCTGAACTTGCCCTGAGATGAATTGCCTCAGGGCAAGCTTGGGCTTCCCAGCACCTGCAGATTAGAACAACACCACCTTTTCGACCTGAGGGGCTTCTAAGAGTGTGGTTGGCTCCCTGGCCCTTGCCCAGCTTTCTGTCTCGTACTGTATCAGACAGAAAGCTGGGCAAGTGTGAAGCAGTACCAACATGCAGGCATTGCTTCAAACCATCAAGCCAGTACAAGACACTTGACTATCTGTGAGCACATAGCCTGGCCTGTACTTTGCTCTCACTTGGGACAGCTGCCATATGCACAAATTTCTTTCTATTTCACTCTACCTTCTCTCTCTTTTCCTCCCTCCTCCTTGTCAGCTTGGAAGTCACACACCGGGTACTACAACTGCAGTATGTATGAGGAGAAGGGTGAGGGTCAAGAAGTGAATGTGGCACGGAAGGCTCTGGAAAAGTACCTCTTCTACTACCAGAGGGTAGGGAGGGAGGGAGGGATGAACGAACGTTGTGAGACTTTGCTGATGTATGGAACAGTGTTACAGTGGGACCTTTGACTTCTTCCACTGCATTAACCCACCCCCCTCCCATCCTCCTCCCTTCTCCCCAGTGGGCTAACCATGGCCAGAGCCTTTGTCTGGAGGAGAGTACAAAAAAGAAGATTTATGACAGAATCAAGGAGAAGGTCTCTGCAGGATCTGGGACGTGGATCGACTGGCAGTACCTCCATGATGCTGTTGCCCTCCTCAGAAAGGTTGAGGGGGGAGCCTCACACTGGGGGGGAGGGGACTCCATTACTTGTGTACACTGAAAGGTTGAGGGGGGAGCATCACACTGGGGGGGAGGGGACTCCACTACTTGTGTACACTGAAAGGTTGAGGGGACTCCACTACTTGTGTACACTGAAAGGTTGAGGGGGGAGCCTCACACTGGGGGGAGGGGACTCCACTACTTGTGTACACTGAAGTGCTCTGGTTCTTCGCACCCACTCCTTTCAAGTACATGAACACTTTACTGTACAAATGTTTATTTCTCACCTGCGCACACATACTATATAGTGCCGCTATACACTGAAGTATACCTACCCATATGCTTACTTCATGGAGGGAGATAGAAAGCCACTGGTAGGCCGTGCATCCACTGCGTGTCAACATTTGATAGATTTGATGCCCCCTCCCCCCTCCACACACATCATCACAGTTTGAGTACCAGCAGGCACAGCTAGAGGTGGAGATTGAGAACTTATCCTGGAAAGTGGAGAGAGCAGAAACAACAGACATTGGGGTGAGGAGTGAGGGTGGGGGGTGAGGAGTGAGGGTGGGGGGTGAGGAGTGAGGGTGGTGGGTGGGGGTGAGGGTGGTGGGTGAGGGTGGTGGGTGGGGGTGAGGGTGATGGGTGAGGGTGATGGGTGAGGATGAGGGTGGGGAGTGAGGGTGACGGGTGTGGGTGTGGGTGAGGAGTGATGGGGTGGGGGGATGGTAGCAATGAATAATTAAGCTCACTTGTGTACATATTATTAATGCTATTCTTTAGGATCTTCGGCAACAGATGAATGTGGCGGAGGTGAAGCGACTGACTTTGCTGCGAGACTTTGTTGCCATATAACTAAACTCTCACCCAATTCATCACCTGTGAAATGTTAGCAAGTAGTTCTGTCAGTGACAATTCATCATCTTTTGAAATATTAGCCATCAGTGATAATTGTGTCAAAGGTTATTACAAATTCAATGATGAAAATGTTAACGCGTTGCTAACGCGCGGATACGCCCCTCTCGCTCGCTGTCGCAAGCTGCAAGTAGTAAACTCGGCACAGAGACGCCACAAAGGTATCTGGAGGTATAGCTCGCATGAACAAAGTCAGATTACAGAATAATGCATGCAAGCTATGATTATGACTATAATTACAGCTCGGGGGCTGCATGGGGTAAACATGTAATTTGTTTGTAAACAATTGGCAGATTGATAATGCATATATGTATAGAGCCAATGTTTATTTTTAAGATATGTATAAATTATGTATGTTAGCTACTGTGTGCTGCTGGCCACACGATGCACTTCCTCACTCCCTGCAGGTCCAGGCTTGCAACCAGCTAACACACCTCCAACTATACCACCACTGTGTCACTATATACACAAGTGGTTTCATTTGGATGACCATAAAACCGGTCTCTTTCCTGCAGTCTCTTGCTCGAGATAACGTCTGTTCGACTTGCACCTCGATGGCGATGCGATTTGTTTGCAACTGTACTTTCTTTCTCCTGCTAGCAGGTAATGCATTTTGTGTGTGACGTGTTCTTTGTTGGTCCACTGCATGCAGCTAGCTGACATGTTTTCAACTGGTGCAGAACATTTTTTGGGTCTGTTACAAACATCATCCTCAAAAATGCTCAGAGATTTTATAGTAGATATTCAACATTGTGCATGTTACACTTGTGCATGCATTGGATTTTGAGTCATGTCTGGAACATAATCTGTTCAGCGATTTTGCAAGCAGATATTCCGTCTCTCTCTCTCCCCCTGCTGCAAGGGAGAGAGAGAGAGTGCAAGCAGATATTCCGTCTCTCTCTCTCCCCCTGCTGCAAGGGAGAGAGAGAGAGTGCAAGGATAGTTTTTCCTTCTCTTTCTTATGTCAGAAATTGTTTTGTAGAGCTATGAAAATATAACAACACATTTTTGATATTAAAATAAAAATGTATACCTCCATACCTCCTTCATGCAGTCATCTATTCCCAAGAAGGCCGATGGCTTACAACTGATGAACTGACAATGGAACCATTCACATTCACCAGCGTTGTTTGCCCCAACGCCACCCCTATTGCAGCCATCAACAGCACATATATCCTGTCAGTGCAAGAGTAATGCTACAAACCTCATTGGTTAATTTAGTTCAATACTACTACAGTACTGGGCCACAACAACAGTATCGTAGACTCAACAAAGATCACACTTTTTAGTTGGTAAAACTGTGCTAAAATTAGAGTGACCAGTGATTAATGTTTTTCTAATATCTTAACTTATTATATATCATTGTTCTTGAGTAGCTGGAACTAAGGGGGGTCTAAGGAACGAGGGTAGCTTAGCATTGTCTACTGATAGCTTCCAGTCTGTGCTGCAGGTTGCCACACTGACTCACAGCCATACAAAAAAATTATAATTACATTTTTTAGGTTTTTGTCTTGCACTGTTGCTAATTAATGCAACAGCTGCCACCATACCATGGCAACAAATTAATTAATTAGCAGTCATAGTAGTTAACGTCTGGAGTCTGTCTGCATTCACATGCACTACACACACATCCACTACACACCAGGGTCGTAGTAATTGAAAAACCAAGTGTAATGACTACATAATGATTACAGGTTTTCAAACACAGCAATTTGTAATTGTAATTTCACTTCACAACAACTGAAGGCATGTAATTGTTTGCAGGGGATAGTAAAATACTAATTACAAGTTCAATTACAATACTGGCACACTCACCACACTCAGCTGACCACATGCTGTGGCAAGAGCATGCTTTGTCAGCATATTTACATTAAAACCAATTCATGACTACTTCGACCTGTAATTTAACAATGTAATTTTGTCATTTTTCTGTAATTGTAATCGTTACTGTAAGCAACCTTGATAATTGTAATGGTATTAATTGACGATTCAGGCTCAAGTAATTGTAATCAATAAAACCATGCCAGAATTCAATTACTACAACCCTGCTACACACACACACACACACACACACACA